>CM031236.1:659501226-659779525 GCA_018340775.1 Taxus wallichiana var. yunnanensis | reverse complement strand
GCATCTTCCATTAAGCATAAAAAATTGCATTTGGCTATTGTAAGAAAATTGGTGCTCCTTACATTTTTTTCAACAAAACCGTATTTCTTGAAAGAAAAAAATGGGAGGCGTTTTTGGTCAATGAAACATACCAAGATGAGACATGGGAAATAGCATTAGAAACATAATTTGGAGCTGAAGACCGTAAAAAGCCATGGGGATAAAGATAAGCCCAGATGAGCCCAAAGAATATTCCTACTCAACTGCAATTGCTAATCTTGACCCATAGCTGATTTTGTCACTCCGAAGAGAGACCCTTCTCTTCTTCCACTCATCATTTTCTTGTATTTACTTGAATTGGGTGTCTATAAAACCTTGAATGGCAAAAGAGGTACCAAACAGACGGCGAACCCTCAGTGGGTGTCATTTAAATGCAAGCCTAAAGTGCGAGATAACCTACAGGGGCATTGAGATTCTATGAGAAAACAACATTTAAACCCTCGGATCTCTGAATGAATAGTAGATATTTAGTTACATAGCTTATTGAGGAGGGGTAAATTCATTGCAGGATGTATGCGAGCATAAAGCGGGGTTTAGGATTGAAATGGTTTACAGAATAGACAGCGGGAGGGAAAACCCTTGTATGTTCGAACACCACCTTCTACAACAAGCTCCTACATGGAGGAAGCCACCGACACAACGAAGGCAGCTAGCTGAGAAAAAGGTAATACCTCTAGCTTGAAAAGGCACAAAACTTTACAAAAGGCATATCTGCACGCGCAAAAATAATATCGGGCCTTCACCTCTCGTCCACGTACACCCTCTACAGAAGGAAACAAAACCCCTTATACCATTCATGAGAAATTTTACATTTAAGAAACTTCAACTTCTTATCCACACGATGTATTACGTTGGTTTTTTTCACAGACGATCGACCCGTTGTGAACGATCCGTAATCAACGTCATGTGTACTCGAAAATTATCTACTACTTGATCTACTTGGTCATTGTCGAGCCCTCTCGGCCTCGACCGAGCTGAAGAATGCCTTTAAGGCGTAAATATAATCATTGTGATTTTTAATTTAATTATATATTTAACCAATTAAAATTTAATTTTATAAAAAGAGTAAAGTATTTTTGAAATCTTTTTCTTAAATATTTCATTGTTAGTACCAAAAATTTTATATTATATTAATAATTTTTATTAATATAATGATTATTTAAACTTGATAATATATATTTTATTATAATTTTTATTATTTGAATATTCAATCATTGAAACTTCAAAGAGTGAAATTGTAACATAAGGTGAGTATCATCAATTAACCTCATTTGAAGCAACATACACCGAACTCTCAAAATATACCACACGTAAATTGTATATTTTATAAATCACATTAATGAATATCTTTATAACATATTAGATTAATCACATTATCAAACATTACATAAACTAACATATTTATTTTTATACTAAATACTATTTTTCTCGATGTTAAAAGCTGAATAATATGAAAAAACACAAATAAACTAAAATCATAGTAATTATCTTGTCCCATATAAATAATTAACAATAAAAATATATATTAATATTATGAAAATTAACTAATCACATACCAATAATCAATAAATACACTAATACCATAACAATTAAATAATATCTAAATGACTACCTAAAATATTGACTATATTGTTTTTCCAAAACTACTTCCTTCTATGAATAATATGAACCTTACTAGAAGAATAACATTAATTTAACACATATATTCGAAATAATATTAGTTTATATTTGAAACCTCCTTGATTATGGTAGTGACATGAAGATTATAGCATATTGGATATAACATTAGGTTTAGACTTGAAATTACATATACAATTATATGTTATTAATTGTTATATGCTCAAAATCAAATATAAATTATCAAAATTCACGTCTATTGATATATATAAATAAAATAGAAATAGTAAATAATGAATATTTTTAAAATTGATAAATATACTAACTAGTTTCATTAAGCCTTATAGTATTTACATTTAGACATATTTTTCTAATCATTATTTCATAAATATATTATAAGAGTTTTTAATATTTTTGTTCTTTATCTATACGTTGTCATGTCTTTGTGCTCAACATTTTTTTACTTAGGTCATTGTTGTGAAACCTTCAACAAATTAATTCAAGTCAATGTTATTTAAATTAAAATCACTTTGAGCAAGATAAAGGACCCTTTTGTCATAAAGGGTATGTTTTTTCTCAATACTTCCTTGATGGAGCATGGGCCCACACTCAATCATATCAAGCGTGTGTGGAATTTAACACCTCAGCCTAGTCACTTGCAACATTATCATCCACCTCTTAATTCCAGTTGGACTCAATGGTGGGAGGACATGATGACTAGGACAACCAGATTCCTCATAATCTACGGTTGATTGGCCAAAATGTAAAGCAGAGATCATACTCCACTACCTCCTCCGCTCTTAGCCATGTAGTGGTGATGCTTAAAGGAAACCCTTTTTTCAAACTCTACAACATTAGGTGGTATATCTCTGCTAAAAGATTCAAATAACGAATAATTTTAATGCTTTTGTCACTCAAATCCATGCCCATCTACATTGGCTTGAATTGTGGGATTGGGTATCGAAGGAATTTATTAATTACCTCAAATCCAAGCATTATTTCATGTAAATTTGGGCCATCAACGATGGTAGAACTCAACTCACAGACCCCGGCTTAAGTTGCGTCTTTTTCAACCATTACAAGTTGGATTTTCAGGCTTTACCTCCTTTGGATGAGCGATGTGCTACTTTAGATGAGTGTCTGTGCCGTGTTTCCTGCAAGTTATCTATGGCATAGAGGATCACATGTGATTGCATGGTCACCACTTATGACCTTCATGAAGAATTCATGCAAATGGATAATGACAAGGCCATCAGTGTGATGGGTTTCCATGTGACTTCTACAAATCACTTTGGGACAATGTTGGTCTAGACCTCTTTCAATTTTACCTTGAAAGTTTCCAGAATCAGTCATTGCGCATGCACATTAACAGATGAAATGTCAAGTTCATACCCAAGCCTGGAGACCCTGAGCTGATAACCGATTGGTGTCCTATCACCTGCTCAATTTTTTTATATAATATCATTTCCAAAGTTCTTTCCATTCAATTACGACACATTCTACCAGGCATTATTCAGCTAGAACAAATTGGATTTATCTAGGGGTGATACATTTTGGACAACACCATAGCTATTTGGGAAGGTATGGAATGGGCTCTCAAGTCCAATTAGACAACCCTTTTCATTTAAATTGATATTGAGAAGGTGTATGCCAAGATAGAATGGAATTTTATCTTGGCCATGCTCTAGGAAATGGGATTTGGTACTATTATCATCAATCTATCAATATGTTCTTTATTAATGCCTCAACACAAATCACCATTAATGGGCACAACTCAGCCTCATTTGGCCTCTTCATTTCATAAGACAAGGTGTCCCCTTGGTGTTGGCTCTTTATGTGCTCGCGGAGGAAGGTTTTGGATATCTTCTTGCTAAAGCAAGAACTTAAGGGATGGTATGAGTAATTTCCTTTCTTTCCTCTAGTATTTCCCAACTTCTCAATGGCTACTTTACGGAGGATTCCTTTCTTACTATCATCATCGAGGATGAGACTAACATTTGTAATACCATGTAGTTCCTCAATACATTTTGTTTAACATATGGCTCATCCATTAAGTGGTGAAAAATGCAATGTTATAAGTAAATCCTTCCGTCAAGTCGCCCCCACTAGATGAATTTGTATGATTGGAAAATGATTTTACATGGTGAGATGCTTAACTTTATTGGCATCCTTTTCCTTTCAAGCATCTCCGTCGATCTTTGGGAATATGGTGTTCATGGGTCACTAAAAATTGGAGTATTGGATAACCAAACCGTTGTCTTTAGTGGGTAAATTCTAGATTTTCTCCAAAGTGCTCGAAGCCACTCATGTTTATTACTCCTCCTACTGGGTCCCATCTAAAAAATCTATGCAAAAGTTGGAAAGGATTCTCAAATATTTTTCTGGTCCAATGTTGTTTTTGGCAAAGTATTTCATAGAGTTACATGAGATACTTAGTGCCTTCCCAAGGAGTCTAGAAGAATGGGCCGTATTGACATCTTGTGTCAAGCCCGGGTGTTATGTGCCAAATGGATAATTCATAGCATTAAATATCAAGAATATTGAAAAGTGATGTTGCACCATAGTATAGAGGAGGGTTCCCCTTATGGCTGGCCAACTTGGAAGGGTTTAGGTTTTGTCAATCTTCTCATCGCCCCTGTGCCTATCAAAGTGGTCGGCACTTTTGTTCTCAAAAGCATCTGGAAAGCATGGGAACAAATCAAACCATGGCTCCAATGGAAAGGTAATGGCTTTCATAATGGCCTATCTGTTAACCATCACTCCTTGTGGTGGTCTCCGATCATCTAGTTCCAAGATTGGTATCTCGCGAAGTCCCTAAGATCATTGTAATTAAGCTTTTCAAGCGCGGAATTCATACCATCCAAGATCTCTTTTGCAAACACCTTCAAACTTGATGTTCCTCAAATGATCTTAGAGCTAAATTCCACCATTCCTCCTACCATTGATGACATCATCACCTATGTTCGATCATATAAGTAATAAAATTGTTGTGATCTCCTCCCGTCCATAGTGGAAAAATTGGAAATAGCTAATAAATACTCCTTTCCAAAACTACTCTTGCTAAGAAAAGTCTATTCTTGGCTATCTCCGCATCTTCATATGGTTGATAATCTCAAAAATCGATGGGGGCTTCATTCTTCCCCTTCCATGTGGAGAAGGAGATTTGATATTTTCATTCGGCTTTATGGAACCTAAAATTGCTCATTTTTATGATGTATAATCCACCAAGGTCGCGATTGGTGCCCACTTGGTTCAAATTGGTGCTCCATATCCCAAATGTCTATTTTGTGGTTGCGTGAAACCCTATCCCACTTTTATTGGTTTTGTAGTAAAGCCCAAAAGGCTTGGAATTGGATCCATTCTTTCTTTCTCCCCTTCACACCAGAATGTTTTAACCGGAAACACATTCTCGCTAAGCGATGATGAGGTTCGTCAATCCTCGCCATTAATAATGTCAATCTGGGTTGGTGTCCGAAGGTTTTATGTATTAAGAAAATAAGTTCTTGGAAAGCACTCCTTAAACACAATCCAAACTTGCATAAATTGAAAGCACACATGCGGAAATTTAAATGCACACTTGCAAAAATGTAAACACACTTGCATAAAGGAAATCACACTTACAGGAATAAAACACACTTGCATAAATTGAAATTGTTGAATTGGAAATAAGAAAAATTAAATGAAACACTGCAGGTTTACAAAAACTGAATGTTACAATACAAAGAGAAGAACAACACAACAAGATGATAATTATAGAAAAATAAATAAACACAAATTATTACAAAATAAAATCACAAATATACAGATCCATCTTCCTTAGAATGAGTGGATAGCTCATTCCTTGGAAGAGGATTTAAACCATGCTTCGAGATCTTAACTCAAAATTGTAGAATATTAGAGAGAAAAAACAGATTCATTTCTTGGTGGTAAAACATTACATATATGAGTGTGGAAGGTTACATTTATAATTTATGCATCTAACCAACTCCTTATTTTGGGAGATACAATCTGATCTTATCTTTATTCTAATCCTAACAACTAAGATCTCCATCTCCACAAAATATGGAGAGAGATATATTATTGGAGTCAAAGTCTTATCTCACTTATTTTAGGAAGATTTGCTTTCAAATCTTCTCCTTTCTTTTCAGTAACAAGAATCATAATGATTTTATTCTCCTACATTATTGGAAGGAGGATTTTCCTCAAAATATGATTTTGACCAAATACCTTTCTTGGATTTTCCATTTGAATTTGTTGTTTTTTACTATGGAACTTTTGACGCTTGTCTGATATACTTTTTCCTTTGCAGTTCACTAAAAGTTAGATTTATCTTCATTGGTAAAACCTATTGCAAATCTGAATGAGATTTTTGTTAAACACATTTCTATGAACAAAAAACTCTCTCATATTTTCTATTTGAATTTTTTGGTTTCGTTTATGGAACTTTTAGCTAAATCGTCTAATAAAATTTTCCTCAAACTACAAAATTCACTAAAAGTTAGATCTCTCTTCATTGGTAAAACCTATAGAAAATCTGAATGAGGTTTTTGTTAAAAAAATTATATGAAAACTCTCCTATTTTCCATTTGAATTTTTTTCTTTTTGTTTATAAATTTTTTATAGCTCCTCGATACACTTTTCCTCCTGATATGCAACTCGCTAAAAGTTAGATTTTTCTTCATTGGTAAAACTCAGTGTAAATTTGAATGAGGTTTATGTTAAACACACTGCTATGAACAAAATATTCTCTCATATTTTCCATTTGACTCTCTAATTATTCAAAATCCTCATTTGATGCAAGTTTCGAAACTAAACCTGCGAGTTCCGGAACTAACTCTGCAAGTTCTCGGAACTAAATGTGAGTTCCGGAGCTAACTTAAAACAACTATAACTTTTGCATACGATCTCGGATTGAGATGATTCTTGTTTTGAAATTACATAATTTTTCAAGAGGAATCTGAATATGAAATCAATTTTAAGTTTAAATATACCATCCATGATCAATTCCACTTTTCCCAATACTAGCATTATCTTTCCTTTATGGTCTCACATACACAAGACTTTACATCTTTTCCCAAATAATCAATAGGATTAGTAAACAAAATAGATAACAAAATATTTCTAAAGAATGAACAAGATATATATCCTATATTCTATCTTAAGAAAACTATAAGTTCCTAGATTACATTTAAATCTACTTTCGAGAGGTAACTTAGAAGGATAAAATAATGGTAATTTATGGCCAATTTATAGCCTCATCAAGTGACAATCCCAGGATGCCTTATATGTTTGGCCAAATTTGGCATGCTTTCGAGGGGAAAGTATTTTTATCTTTGAAAAGAAAGGAACTCTTATTTATTTTTGTTAGCATTTGTTAGTTTAATCCATTTTTGTTAATGGATGATTAACGATGCATTATGCTGTCCTCTCTCCATCTTTCCTCCCGACCTTTATAAGGCTTGGCACTCTTGTTTGTAAACACACGCAATGAATGAATATCATTCTGTCTTCTGCAATTAAACTCTTGCCATCATTGGTATCAGAGCGAGTGTGCCTGTCCTCTCTCGCTGATGGAGGTTTGCGTTTTTACTGTGCGTGAGTGCAAGCAGACTGGCGCGTGGAGGAGGAAAAACTGTGGCTGTCTCGTGTGAAGTCCGCTGTGCGTGAAGGAGACTCAGCAACCATTTCTCTACTATCCGTGCGTGAAGGAGTCTCGTTTTTGCTGAGCGTGATGATGTGTCCAAAGGAGGCAGAAACGTGAGAAGGAGAAGATGTAGCGACCTGTTTTATCTTAACATTGAAGAGCTGCGTGGAAATATTTTGTCAGGTTGCTTGCTGTCTAGTAACTTGCGTGGAACATTCTGTTTGATGGTCATTTTGTTTCCTGTCTTGAGATCTGCGTGAAACATTTATAACGTGGAGGAACGGCTTTCCTTTGTCATTTGTTGTCTGGCATAGAACCGACCAACTTTAATATAGCGTGGCGAATAACATCTGCAGAGCCATTGCAGTTTAGAGATTATTTTGGCAGTTTTAAGACATAGAAGTTTAGTATAAAATCAATGTGTGCAAATTTGGAGAAGCCAAATTAAAGTTTAGTGGACCTGCTGCAAGGAAAGGAGGAGACCTGCGCCTAGAGATTGCACGTTATGATTTTAGATTGGTGGTTAGAAACCTGCATTTGATGGCGTGGATTTGAGCACCCAAAACGACATGTTCTGCATGGCCACCAGCGTATAAAGGTTCTTCTGTTTCGGGGATGGAACTCAATCGAGAAGCATAGGCCTGGCTGACGAGTGCCCGAAAGTCTGCAATGCTAGTCTTACCTGATGGACATTCACGGTAATTTACTTCCTACCTCACCATTTTTTTCGTTTCTCCAGTAGTTATTATGGACATTCACTTGGAAAAATACTCGGGGTTAAACTTTCATACATGGAAGGTGAAGATTCAAATGCAACTTATGCATAAAAACTTATGGGGTATAGTAGATGGAAAAGAGAAAAAGCCCACAGACGCCGCCAAATTAGCAGAATGGCAGTGCAGAGATGATAAAGCAAAAGCCATTATTGGCCTTGCTCTCTCCGATTCTGAACTCCATCATGTTGATCTCAATAAATCTTCCAAGGACATGTGGGATAATTTAAATCAATTATTTGGAGCGAAAGCAGTGAACGCGAAGTTTTCCCTAAAACTTCAGTTATATAGATTCAAAATGGAAGAAAGCGTTTCTATGTCTAGTCACATTAATAATCTTCGGTCTCTGCTCAACAACTAGCAGAAGTCAAAGCTGTGATAGAAGATGAGGATGCCAAAGCTATCCTATTAAACAGTCTATCTTCCAAATACAACAATGTTGTTTTTACTCTCAGTCAAATTCAGTCTAAATCTCTAGATGACATGATCGCGGCTCTTCTCGCAGAGGAAAAACGCATAACTGACGATGTTGCAGAAGGTGATACTCAACAAGTAAGTGCACTTGTATTCCACAAACAGAAAATTTCATAGGAGATCAGATAAAAATAAACTAAGGCCTAAACAAGAGATTGAATGCCACTATTGTCAGAAGAAAGGTCATACAATGTGGAACTGTCATATCCGAGCAAGAGATGTTCTACAAGGAAATATAAAACACAATGGAGCTAATACTGCTCATACAGAAGATCCACAAGATTCTGACGAGAGTGAGGAAGCTGTTGATGAGATTGGCTTCACATCATCTCTAGTATTGTAAGCATCATACAGGAGGACGGAGGATAACGGAGGCTGGAGGAAATCCAGCGACCTCTTGCAAGCCACAAGCGACGAGGCCGCCGACAGAGATTGTGGCAGAATAAGGTATTGAGGACCTATTCCTCAATTTTTGGCTTGTTTATTTCAGTTTCAGTTTTGTGTCGTGTTCCTGTTGTTTTGTTATTCAATAAAGTTCAGATGATACGAAGTTTCCTGTTTGGGACCTTCTAATTGAAGAGCGTTGTGGGGAACAGAAAAGCACTAAAAGCAGCACATGGTACTTGCCCTGGGTTCGTGGTAATCCTGTAAAACCACCAAGGTATCATCCTCTTGGGTTCGTGGTATGCCTGTAAAACCACCGAGGTAAAATCCTCTTGGTTCGTGGTAAGCCTGTAAAACCACCGAGGTGAACAGTTGGAAAGTGTTCCTGTCCCTCTAGGTTTCTGGTCAACCTTAGAAAAACCATGTGAGACCATGTAGGCACATGCTCGTGTGAAGACCCTCTTTGCGATGTTCTCTTTAAGGGGGGGACCTATTATCAGGAAATGTATGTTTTTACGAACAATGTATTAAGGGGGGGAATGTTAGCATTTGTTAGTTTAATCCATTGTTGTTAATGGACAATTAACAGACAGTTGTAACTGTCCTCTCTCCATCTTTCCTCCCGCAGCCTTTATAAGGCTTGGCACTCTTGTTTGTAAACACACGCAATGAATGAATATCATTCTGTCTTCTGCAATTAAACTCTTGCCATCAATTTTCTCATGCTTAAGGTTATCAACATTTTTCTATTTATAATAAGTAAATGGTTATCTTGAATGTATTGATGTAGATTCAATTTTAAAGCGAATAAAGTGGCCCTCAAAGTGGAACACCTCCAAAATCTCCTCATCATTGGGGTGATGCTCCATACAACATGGATCGAGCCATCCTCTCATACTTGACACTCTTCTCTCCATGGAGTTCATCCCGAGGTGATTGTTGGAGTCACTCTCAACAACACTCATTTAGTTGGGCTTTTCGCTCCCCTCATATTCAACCTCCGAGGCGAGCTTTTCTCCCCCTCTTCCAGCTCATCAACATGGTTGGGGATCCACCCCACCCGCCGCCAAATCATTTAGGGCTCACTAGTTCCCTTCGATCCATGCACTCATGATGGGTGGGGTCTTCCACCCCACTAGATAAATTTTTGTATATTGCCTTACCCATCTCGCCTACTTGTAGCCGATGAAGACAATGAAGAGGAAGTCTGTGTTGGTTCTTGCTTTGGGAGGTGCCTAATAGTGGCCAAGACCTTCTTGTCTTTGGCTAGCCATTTCGATGATCATGATCCACCTACAACTAGTCAACTCTTTACAATGATAGTTTGCTTAGTTTATTTCATGTTGTGACTATGTATTAGTTGTTTTGTCCTAGGCTTCGCCTAGTTTGTTTGACAATGGTGATAACTTTTTTGTTGAATTATCTTCTAGATTTTATTTATTATTATAATATAGATCTTATTTATAAAAAAATAATAAAATTACGATAACAAATTATTAGAAGCCAAATATTGTCCATGTTATTGATTTTTCCTTGGTACAATGTGAGGTTTAGAAATGTTTTTGTTTTCACTTTATTGCAATGCGAGGATTTGAACTCTTCTAAATGAATGCACCACTTTATTATCATATTTTAAACTTTTTTGAAGCTATTATTTTTTATCAAGTAAATGGAAAAAGTACATGATACATTCAATTAGCATCTTTTCATAATGTTAGAATTTATGATTTTTATTTTATTTTATGAAAATGTATTGTAACTATTGAATTTAATCATTGTGATTTTTAATCAATTTACATATTTAATTTATTATATATTTAAGAAACTAAAAATTTAAAATTAGAAAAAGAGTAGAATATTTCTTGAAATCTTACTCTTAAATATTTTATTTTTAACTCGAAAACTTTATATTATATATATATTTTTATTGGGTAAAAGTTTTTAGTGAGATCCTACCCAAGTATGAAAGGGCTGACGCATATTCATTAAAAAAATAAAAAAAGTGATCAATATATAACAAAAACAAAACCAAGACACAACAAGGACACAACTGAAACAGGACCAAAGCATGGTCGAAAGAAGGGACAGAAACAAAACCTACCTACCTTTAGGTTTTCTATGAAGAACCAGGTTCCATCCAACTTCATCATAACGATTAGTGCAATCCTCAGTTTCCCGATTGGGATGCGTTCTTCTTCATTCCTATCATTTTCACTCGCATCAACCAAAGAAAACTCACGAGTATTCATCTCGTCCAATTCGTGGTATTAAGAATAGCCTTCTTCATATTCTTTCTCGTTAGGTCCACATTGCTTTCATCTTCACTGCTCTCATTGAGCTCCTTATTTTGATCAACAATTTGGGCCATTCTCAAATAATTTTATTCTCCAAATCTCTGCCTATTCTCCTCAAAGGAAGTGTCATTATGTGTTTCCATGGGTTGAGCATCATTTAGATTCAAGATACCACAGCAAGGGCGCCCCGGAGAAAAAAATATTTGTTGAGTGGCCCATCTTGGTCGCGTCCACGTTGGGCCCCAAAATAGGCAAACCACCACCGGAGCCCATGCCACCATTTGAGTCACAGATCCCAACCCTTCTACGTCCCTGTCCTTCATCCCTTCAACTGCTAACACACTATGAACCTTCGAGCTCTCCAGCCGTTCCACCAGAACACTGCCATCACTGTCGGTCCCTGCCATAAGGGGAAAGAAGCCAGTCACAGGTCGCGAATCACAAGTGAGATAAGAAGGAGCCACCATGTCCCCTTGATTTGGTCAACAGTAAAACTAGCTAGTTCCAGAACCAGATTTGTATGTTTCTAAGAATCCTTCCTCGTCCAAGCCCGTGAAGTGGCACAGTGCCTAGCTTGCATACATTTTCTGCAGAAATTATTAGATTCTTCATACTCCAACTGCTGAAGCCATACTCCATGTTTAGTGATGAGCCTAATAGAAGAAGGGGCAGGACAAATAGCAGCGATAATATTGTCGAAACGGGCATCAATCATCCTAGAGCAAGCTCTGGTGGTGGGATCAATAATCACGAGACACCTATTGTACTAGCAATGCCAAGAATCACATCTTGATCCCAAAACTTTAAAGGAAAACCATGCATCCTAACCCAAACAGAAAAAGCACTAGGTATGTTAGTGTAGGATTTATTTTCCTCATTTTATTTGTATTATCCTACTCAGGATATTCGACCTCAATTGGAGTTTCCCTACACTTATGGGATCTATGCTTGCTTAGGTCTACACTTGAATACACTATTCTTGGTGTTGGTTACCACTTGACTGCACTATTCTATGTGTCATTCACCACTTGACTACACCATTCTAGTTGTTGGTTACCACTATTCTAGGCGGGCATTTCCATGATTCTAGGAGGAGGTTACACATTCACCTCCTATATGTACATCCCTTGCATTATTGTATTTTATCGTATTGAGTTAGAGCTATTTGTGTGTTATCACAATTATCTCTCTTATATTTTCATAATTTGTGGTCTTGTATGCTTGAATTATTTTACCTTGGAAGAATTCATGTCTCGTGTCATTCACTTGTACATTATTTGAACTAGTAAATTTGTGGTGCTTCTTCGATATGGTATTAGAGTCGAGCTGGTATTGAGTTTGTCTAGTTATTATTCTGCAAGTTTAATTTCATTTGAGATCATTATTTGCAAGTATTTGGGTGTTATTTGGTGTTGGTTTTACATTCTTTATGGGTATATAGCCTATTTAGAGGCTTATATGAGATTTATAAGACCGCATAGTGCATATATAGTTCTGCAAATTACTTTTTTGGAGGCCCTAAATCATTGTTGCATGATCCCTAGAAGATTTATTTAGATCTAGGTGATTTCAGACCTATGAAGTTAATTTTTAAATGTGGTAGTGATTTGCATGATTTTTCAAACTTGAAAAGCGGGTTTTTCCTTATCAACAAGCATTTTCGATCTGCAACAAATTTTCCAACATCCCATACATGCATTCTAGATCTAGATTTAGTCATTGTTTTTAGAGTCTCATGCCGTGTTGTTATCTACACTCAAATCTATAGTGATTTAAGGGACGCAATGAAGATCTTATCGATCAAACATGGTTGCCTCCTATGTACAATTAAAAAAATCATCTCGGTCTAACGTTGTCATTGGAACAACCTTTGGTTGGCATAATTTGGTTGTGCGGGGTGGCTAATGCTAGCCCCTGCAACCCCTCAACATAGTTTAGCCTTCATCTGCACTCGACACATAAAAATCGAAGGGATTATTCCTAGGTTCATCAAAACCCTCCTCCTTTTTCTAAAACTATATTTTAGTAAAAAAAAGGTGCATTTCAATTTTAGTGCAAATTCATTTAAAATAGGGCTTATTTATGGGAAATAGTTATTGTAAAACTTTTGATTAGCAGTTTTATATGGAGTTCTATTTTTTACAAAAGTTAAATATATTTCATTTCCCAAAGCATTGGACTTGTTTATTTTGTAAAACAAACTATGTTATAAAGTGTCAAATTGTTGGGGGGTGTAGAGAGTGTTTTGTCTTTTTGTTCGGAACTTCTTTGTTTCTCCACATTTTTTTATTTTTGCAACTACCAACTTTCTTTTTGCACTCTTGGATCTTAGTACAGTTAACCCACATACACCTTTTAACTACCATAGATGAAAATCAATAATGACCATTTCACTAAGGATTAAAGAGTTGTACCATATGATAATGGGGTTTGAACCTGAGCCTAGTATAGATACGGGAAAAATTAAGTGGTTTAATAAGTGTGATGAAGCCTTTGGTATTTTATGTCTTTCAGTGTCTCCCAAACTCCTCTTTCACATAGAGTCATCCAAATCTCCCAATGATGTGTGGAAAACCTTAGAAACCTTATTTGGAAAATTTGACACTATGAGGGTCCTGAGCTAGAAATAGAACTTATCATCTTAAGTCCTAGTTGTTTTGACACTTTGGAAGATTTCTTTATGAAGCTAAAGTCCTTACAATTGTAGTTAAAAGAATGTGGAACAAAAAGAAGGATGAACAACTAGTTCTTTCAGTGTTTTCCAAACTAGGTTATGACTACTCTATCTTTGTCTCTACTTTCTATTCCACCAAGAGAGCCATTGGAGCCAACTGGAAAATACCATATTTAGATGAATTTATTGTTTATTTAACTAAGGAGCAAGACAATTTAATATAAATGTGTACCTTGAAGACTTCCAAACCTCGCGCTCTCATTGCCAAGAATAAAAAATAGAAATCCTCATTATACAAAAAGCATAAAGAAAATAATAAAGATTAAGAAAGAAAGAAGGATCAACATTCTTCCACCTCTACATCAAACTCTAAAACTTCCTCTTCTAGTGATAAGTCCAAGAAAGAAAGGATCAAATGTGGGTATTGTAAAGGAAGACATGATGAAAGAAAATGTTTGAAGAAACAGATTGACCACCTCACAAGTCTTCTTGAGAAGAACAAGATAGGTGAACCTGAGTCTTCCAAACAATCTTCATCAACCAATGAATCCTCCAATACAAATACCAAATAAAAATGGAAAGAGAAAGAATCTGAAAGGAGAAAAAGGGAGATCCCTAATTACGGTTTACCACCACCTCCTACGTGGGTTATTGATTACGTGCTTCACATCATATGGATTATTCGCACATGGATTTAACTTCATTAGAGCCATGTGACATGTCTACTATATCATTGGGACACAACAGATTCTATAAAGGGTTTTGGGAAAGGGTCTCTTAAAGTGAATGGAGGAACATTTAATAATGTTCTTAGTATTCCTTCACTATCAACTAATATCCTATCATTCTACCAGATTACTCACCTTAGTTAGGGAATACGGGTTGAGTTCACTCTAGATTCAAATCTATGTCGATAACTACACAATGACACTATCAATGTAGTGGGCATAGTTGATCATCGAAATTGACTATATTCCTACTCTCACTTTTCCCCTCCATATTCTTCACTAAATTTACCTATACTTGATGACGCTATTGATCTTGAGAACATTTCTGATGATAACTTCTCTTCTAGAATAGATGACTACTTTAGTGATGGGTACCAACCTCCACCATCTCCTTATCACCTTATAACTTTCAAGAGTTATTTCTTGATCCACCTACTTTTGGTCCATCTAAGAATTTATTTAGAGTAGGCATCTTGATTCAGGACTCATCAAACATTAGGAAGTATTCTAATCGATTCTGAAGACCCTCCACATTATTTCTTTTCTTATGCATCAGATACATCATTTCTTCATGGAGCAGTTGGTCCTTCTACCGCATATGAGGATCATATTTCTTTGGATAGGAACAACACCTTGGTTAGAGATCCATCAAAAACTTAGTGGCTACCTTCACATTTCTATAATGATCCACTCTTTAATGCATCTATTTCTGAGCCGCATTCACTCTAAGAGGTTGCTTTGTAGGATATGGGATTACTACAAGCACTTGTAGCTGATGGCGAGAGACCGAGAATGATTTATTCAATGCGTAGACAACAAAAAGAAGAGCCATATATAGGTTGTGGAAGAGAGAGAGAGAGAGAGAGAGGAAGAGAGGAACAATTAAATAACTGTTCACAAACAAATGAAACTAACAATGTATTAAGCAACATTAACTAATGCGCTAACATTCCCCCTTAATACATTGCTCTTACAAATGTACCCCCGAAACAAATCAAACTTCACCTTACCAAGAGATTTGGTGAGAATATCAGCAACCTGAGAATTGGTATGGCAATACTGGAGCTGGATGTGGTGGTGCAAGACTTGTTCGTGAATGTAGAGACATTCGACCTCAATATGCTTTGTTCATTCATGAAAACAGGATTCTTCACAAGTTTAAACACACCTTGATTATCACAATGAATGATGGGAGGTTTCTCTTCAGGAATCCCTATATCTGTAAGAATGTGATGTAACCAAATCACTTCACACATAGCTCCTCGTGCGGTGTGGTATTAAGCCTCAATGGATGAGAGAGAAACAATAGTTTGCTTCTTGCTAATCCACGAGATAGGTCTAGATCCAAGATGAAAAACATACCCTAAAGTGGATTTCCTGTCATCAATGGATCCTACATACTTCAAGTCTATATATGCCTGTAAGAAGAACTGAGTGTTCTTCTAATACTCCAGACCAAAGTCAATTGTACCTTGGACATATCTCAACACATGCTTTGTTGCTATCCAATGACATTTCTTTGGCTCCTGCATAAATCTGGCAAGATAGGTCACTGCAAAGCAAATATTTGGCCTGGTATAAGTCAAGTAAATGAGACTCCCAAAAGTTTCCTATAGTGAGTGCCATCTACACTCGTAGTAAATCCTGGAATCTAGATAATTGCAAACCATTTTCCATAGGTGTGGACATTGGTTTACAATCTGACATTCCATACTTCTCTAGAAATTCTTGGCATATTTCATCTGGGAGATGAAGATATGATTCTTCTTCTACCATATCTCTAATCCAAGATAGTAGTGAAGTAGCCCCAAATTGGTCATGTCAAAGGATTTTTTCAAATCATTATTTACATCATCCACAAGATTGTCGAGATGTTCTGTGATCATAAGATCATCTACATACAAAAATAGAATAACAATCGTTGTTCCTACCTTTTTGATATACAAATTTGTATCTAAGGGGCTACGAGTGAATCCATGCTATAATAAGTGATCATCAATTTTTATATACCATGCCCTAGGTGCTTGTTTGAGTCCATAAAGTGACTTTATCATATGACATACCTTGTGTGGTTGATGCTTGTCTACAAACCCTTCAGGTTGGGCCATGTATAATTTTTCTTTGAGATCACCATTCAGAAAAGCACTCTTGACATCCATCTGTTGAATTTTCCATCCATTTTGTGCTATAAGTGCAAAGACAACTCTAATGGTTTTGATCTTCGTTGTGGGTGCAAAGGTCTCATCATAGTCAATTCCTTCTTGCTGAGAATAACCCTTTACAACAAGTCATTCTTTGTGTTTGTCGATTAAGCCATCTAACTTATATTTTGTTTTGAAAATCCATTTGTAGCCAATGGATTTCTTACACCGAGGCAAATCGACAAGTTCCCACGTCCTGATTCTCGAAGTAGGGAATCATATGCAATATTCATAACTTTGTTTCCACCGTGGTTGGTCTAATGCCTCACGAATAGTGTCGGGTTCGGTGCTATCAACAAGCTGAACTCATGAGTGTAAAATTTACCTCATGTCTAGCTTGACTTTTTGTTCGACTCCCATAGAAGTACACGGAAGTGAGTTCGGTGAGCATACCCAATAGTATTCGGACCCATTTTAGACGTTGGTGTTATTACTCTAGATGTGAAGATGTGTTTTTCGGTGTGCATAGATCAACAAATAAGTATCCACTTAGCTCTTCTTCTCTCTAAGAAGATTCATCTTGCCCATCATCTAGATGTGTGAGCAATCTATGTGACGAGGTTGGTACTGGATCTCCATTGTGTGGCAGGGAGTCAAAGGATGACTCATCACACACCACATCTCGACTCTCATAGATTTTCTTCTTCTCAAGATCCATGAGACGATATGCCTTTGAGGTAGTACTATACCCCAAGAAAATACATGGCAGTGTCTTTGGATCGATCTTCTTCCTTTTCTTATCTGGAACATGCATATATGCAGTACAACCAAAAACTCTCAATTGATAGATAGAAGGTTTATGACCATTCCATACCTCTTCCGGTGTCATGTTCTGCAAGATCTTCGTGGGTGCTCGGTTGAGTAGATACACTACTATCTGGACTGCCGCCCCCAAAAACCCGATCCTCCAACTTGGCGGTGGAGAGCATACAATGAGCCATCTCCATGATAGTCATGTTGTGTCACTTAGAAATCCCATTCTATTGGGGCATGTAGGGTGTTTTCGGATATGTTACTTTAATGCCATGCTACTTGCATGCTAAGAACTTCTTCAATATAAATTCCCCCCCTCGATCTGAGTGGAGGAGAAGGAGAGGCTTCCCAGACTGCCTGGTGGCTTGCTGGTAAAAGGTTTGGAAATTTTCAAACACCTCACTCTTCTTTCGGAGGAAATATACCCACATTTTCCGTGAGTAATCATCAATGATGAGATGGAAGTATTCAAAACCTTGGAAGCTAGTTGGTAGGGGTCCACATAAATCGGTGTGTATAACCTGAAGATGCTCCGTAGAATGATAAGAGCTATGTTTGAATGGACCTCTGTGTTGTTTACCCGCAAGACATCCCAAGCAAACAGGTAAGGAATGGGAGAGTGGAGGAAGCCCTCTTACCATTTCCTTGGCACTGAGTGATGTAGAGCCCTAGTAAAAATATGACCATATCAAAGTGCCATAGTGCGGTGGACTCTGCCGTCAAGCAGAGAGACAGCAATGTTAGATGAAGTTACCGCATCTAGTGCAAATAGATGGCCCTTCATAAATGCTCGAGCAATAACCCGAGTCTCCTGGGAAATGATGCGAGATTTGACCCCTTTCTCAACAAAGAATTCAACTTTGAATTCGATGATTAAGAAGTCGACTCACAAACAAGAGATTTGAGGTCAAATCTATAACATATAGAACCTTCGTGAGTGTACATTTGCGTGTCCCAAGAGGAATGATGACATCACCAATCCCCACCACAATATAGTCCTAATTATCTCTGCGATGGTGATCGATCTATAGTGGGCCAATCACTCAGGGTATGGAACAACTTCTTATTGCTAGTCATGTGTTTGTTGGTGCTGAATCAATTGTAATTACTTCATTTTAGCATGCAATTGGAACTTTCTGGAAAATATAGTAATCGGCGTCGGTCGGTCGAAAATGGTAGGAAAAGTAATCTGCATCGGTCGGGCCTAACAGCGTCGGTCGAGGATAACTAGTGTCGGTCAGTCAAGTAGGAAAAGTAATCCACGCTGGATCAGGGTTAACCGGCGTCGGTTACCTATGTGAGAAATTTTTAACTAACTCTCGGGAATTAAATCTATTTTTAGCATTAAAGTAGATTTATTGGATGTAATTGCATGGCTAAGTGCCCTAAGTTTATAAATGACTATATAAGCATAAAAGCTAGGGTTTAGAAGTAATGGATGTATCATAATTACAAGATAATTATGTGAGAGAGAATTCTTGGTGAAGAATCAAAAAAGCTTGAAGGAAGAAAGTACTGAACATCTGAGAAGTGTAGAAGATTGTAAATCTTCATTGTATATCTTGTCAAAGCTTTGGATAATAGATTGGCTTGTTTCTTGGTGGACGTAGCCCACACTGGGTGAACCACGTTAAATCTGGTGTTGATTTATGTCTCTTGTTTTGTATAATTCTTTTGGTAGAATATCCACTTTTATTTGCATGTATGCTTAGATCTGATATATTATTTGTACTGACCAATGCTAACCCCAACAACTAGTATCAGAGCTTTGTTTGAGGGTTTTGTGTGTTGACAGATTTACTCACAGAGGGTTTTCTGATTGAGTGGGAGCTACAACAATGACAGAAGATAATAAATACAAGGTAGAGAAGTTTGACGGCTGAAATTATCAATTATGGAAGATGTAGATTGAGGATTATCTGTATCAGAGAGATTTGTACTTACCGTTGGATGAGAAGTCTAGACCTACGAAGATGACTGATGAAGAATGGAAGATTCTTGATAGAAAGGCTTTGGGATCTATAAGATTGAGCCTGGCAGCATCCGTGGCTTCCAATATTACAGAAGCGGCTTCTACGGTAGACTTAATGAAATCTCTTGCTAATTTATATGAAAAACCTAGTGCTTCAAATAAAGTTTATTTGATGAAGAAACTTTTTAGTTCTAAGATGCATGAAGGTGAATCTGCCTCTAGTCATTTGAATGATTTCTGATCTATTGTAAATCAGTTAAAATCGGTTTCAATACCATTTGATGATGAAGTAAAAGCACTTTTATTCTTATGTTCTTTGCCTGATAGTTGGGACAACTTGGTAATGGTTGTTAGTAATACAACATCTATTAATAATATTTTGAAGTTTGATGATGTGGTTAGTATAATCTTGAATGAAGAAATTCACAGGAAAGTACGGAGGAAACATCATCTGGAAATGCTTTGAATGTAGAAAGCAGGGGCGGGCGAAGGAGAGATCGAGTAAGAGTAATGGGAAATCAAAGTCAAGGGATAGCAGATCTAAATCCAGTAAAGGGAATTACTTGTTGGAAATGTGGAAAGAAAGGACATGCGAAAGAAATATTGTTGGTCAAAGAATAAAGAGAACCAACAACCAGAAAAGGTAAAGAGGTGAATCTTGTTGCATCAGAGGTAATGCAAGATGCTCTTATTCTTTCTTTAGATAGTAGAATTGAATCATGGGTTTTAGATTCAGGAGCTTCTTTCCATGCAACCCCTAATAAGGGTTATTTTAGAAATTATGTCCAGGGCAATTTTGGGCATGTCTATTTGGGTGATGATGAACCTTGCAGTATTACTGGTTAAAGGGAAGTTCATCTAAAATTACAGAATGGAAATACATGGGTATTGAAAGATGTGAGGCATGTGCCAAGCCTCAGGAGGAATCTTATTTCTGCAGGGAAACTAGGTGAATCTGGTTGCATGGTTACTTTTATAGAGACTCTTGGAAAGTCACCAAGGGTGCTTTTGTTGTGGCAAGAGGTAAGAAGGTAGGAATGTTATATTTATCTACCTGTATTACTGATTCCTTTTCTACATTATCTACTTCAGATTCAGATGCATGCATGTGGCATAATCGGTTGGGTCATATGAGTCAAAAAGAATGCAGATCTTAAAGGCTAAGGGTAAGTTATCAGATTTGAAAGATTTAGATCTTGATTTATGTGAGCATTGTATCTTTGGAAAGTAAAAGAGTGAGATTTCTCAAAGTTGGGGCAACTAAGAAGGAGCAGAAATTGGAGCTTGTACACTCAGATGTGTGGGGACCAGCTCAGGTAGCTTCTCATGGTGGATCCCAGTATTATGTTACTTTCATTGATGATGCTACAAGAAAGGTATGGGTTTATTGTATTAAATGTAAATCTAATGTTTTTGAAACTTTTAAAAGATGGAAAGCCCTTGTTGAGAATGAATCAAATTCTAAGTTAAAGTGCCTTAGATCTGAAAATGGTGGTGAATACTGTAGTAAGGCTTTCAATGATTATTGTTCAGTGAATGGGATACGTAGAGAAAGAACGGTTCCAAGAACACCACAAGAGAATGGTGTTGCAGAAAGAATGAACAGGACAATCATGGAATGTGCTAGAAGTATGAGGATACATTCTGGATTGCCCTTGCAGTTTTGGGTAGAAGTAGTTGATACAGATGGTTTATTTGATTAACCGTGGCCCTTCAAGTTCACTAGATGGAGGAATACCAGAGGAAGCATGGACCGAAAAAGAGGTAGATCTTTCTTTTCTTAAAGTTTTTGGTTCAGAAGCTTTTGTGCATGTTGATAGAGAAAATAGAAAAAAAGTTGGATGCAAAATCCAAGAGGTGCACTTTCATTGGTTATGGATCTGGTGATTTCGGTTTTCATTTTTGGGATTTAGAGAATTCTAAAATTATTAGGAGTCGTGATGTTGAATGGAATGAAAAGAGAATGTACAGGGATCAAATTTTGGTACCCAAGGATGAGAAAATTGAGAAGTTTATTGATGAAAATGAACTCTCGGGTTTTAAAGAAACACCTTCAGAAATACATAGTAACTGTGGTCGGTTAGGCCCTAACCGGCATCGGTCAGATGAACTACGCTGATGGTTATAGAGGATCAAAACGGTGTCGGTTAGCCTGAACTGAATGTCGGTTAGAGGTGACCGGCATCGGTCACTGTCAGAAGTTGATACTAATGTCCAGGAGGTCCAGATTGAGCCTCCGGTACCCCAAACTCCTGTGAGAAGGTCACAAAGGGTAAGTAAACTTCCAGAAAGATTTTCACCTTCTCTATTTTATCTATTATTGACTGATAGTGGTGAACCAGAAAGCTTTGAAGAAGCAATGCAGGATAAAACTCATGTTCAGTGGGAGCATGGCATGGATGAGGAGATGAACTCTTTGGAACAGAACCAGACTTGGGATTTGGTTAAATTGCCAGCAGGAAAGAGAACATTGCAGAACAAGTGGGTTTACAGAATTAAGGAAGAAGAGGGTGGATAGAAAAGGTACAAGGCAAGGCTTGTAGTAAAGGGATTTACACAAAAGGTAGGTATTGACTTTGGTGAAATATTTTCTCCTGTTGTTAAGATGACTTCTATTCATACTGTATTGAGTTTAGTTGCAGTAGAAGATTTGCATTTAGAGCAACTAGATGTGAAGACGATTTCCTTCATGGTGATTTGGATGAAGAGATTTATATGTAGCAGCCACTTGGGTATGAAGTCAAGGGTAAGGAGAAATTAGTGTGCAGGTTGAAAAAGAGCCTATATGGGCTCAAGCAAGCTCCAAGGCAATGGTACATGAGGTTTGATAGTTTTATGCATGAGCATGGTTACTTGAGATGTGAATCTGACCATTGTGTTTATTTCAAGAAGCTTGAAAATGGGAGCTATATTATTTTGTTATTATGTGGATGATATGCTTATTGTAGGATCTAGTATGCAGGACATTGGTGAGCTTAAGAGAAAGCTAGCTCACACATTTGCAATGAAGGATTTGGGAGCTGCAAAAATAATCCTTGGCATGCAAATACATAGAGACAGGAAAAACAAGAAATTGTATTTGTCTCAGGAGGATTATATCTATAAGGTGTTAGAAAGGTTCAACATGCAGAATGCAAAACCTGTTAGCACACCTATGGTTGGACACTTCAAATTGAGTAAAGATCAGTGTCCTTCATCACATAGAGGAGGTCAAATACATGACATGAGTGCCATATGCTTCAGCAGTTGGAAGTCTCATGTATGTTATGGTTTGTACAAGACCAGACATTGCACAGGCAGTGGGAGTTGTGAGTAGATATATGGCTAATCTAGGTAAAGAGCATTGGAAAGCAGTCCAATGGATACTCAGGTATTTGAAAGGGACATCTAGCATGTAGTTATGCTATGGAGGTTTGGATATTTCATTACGTGGCTATGTTGATTCGGATATGGCTGGAGATCTAGATGGTAGGAGGAGCACTACTGGATATATTTTCACAGTAGGTGGAATGACAGTTAGCTGGATTTCAAGATTGTAGAAGGTTGTGGCTTTGTCTACTATAGAGGTAGAGTATGTTGCAGCTACAGAGGCTAGCAAGGAGATGATATGGATGAGTAGGTTCATGGAAGAGTTGGGAAAGGAGCAAAGTAATTGTAAACTGTTTAGTGATAGTCAGTGCAATTCATTTGGCAAAGAACTCAACATTTCATTCGAGAATGAAACACATTCAGTTGAGATATCACTTCATACGGCAGGTATTGGAGGATGGACAGTTGAATCTGGAAAAGATTCATACGAGCAAGAACCCTACGGATATGCTAACGAAGCCATTAGCAAAGGAGAAGTTGGAGCTACACTCCACTTTTGTTGGTCTTCGAGTTTGAGACTTGAAGAGGAAGAAACAAAGCCAAGGAAGGATCCAAGAATGATGTTGTACATGTATGGTGCAGTAATTAAACTCCAAGTGGGAGATTGTTGAGTTGTGAAGCTTAATTACTTCATTTTAGCATGCAATTGGAACTTGCTTGGAAAATACAAAATGGCGTCGGTTACGAATTAGGGTCATCGGCAGTCATCGTCAGTCGGAAAAGTAATCCACGCTAGATTAGGCCTAACCACATCGGTCATTCGGTCGAAAAGTAATCCATCACATGGATCAGGGTTAACCGGCGTCGGTTACCTGTGTGAGAAAGTTTTAATTAACTCTCGGGAATTAAATCTATTTTTAGCATTAAAGTAGATTTATTGGATGTAATTGCATGGCTAAGTGCCCTAAGTTTATAAATGACTATATAAGCATAAAAGCTAGGGTTTAGAAGTAATGGATGTATCATAATTACAAGATAATTATGTGAGAGAGAATTCTTGGTGAAGAATCAAAAATCTTGAAGGAAGAAAGTACTGAACATCTGAGAAGTGTAGAAGATTGTAAATCTTCATTGTATATCTTGTCAAAGCTTTGGATAATAGATTGGCTTGTTTCTTGGTGGACGTAGCCCACACTGGGTGAACCATGTTAAATCTGGTGTTGATTTATGTCTCTTGTTTTGTATAATTCTTCGGTAGAATTGTACAACCGGTGTGCTAACTCCAACATCAATCAACCAGACACTTTCTAACTGGGCCTGTAAAGTCTGCATGAGACTAAGACAATGTCCAAATGAGTTGTGTATGCGGAACCTCTTCATTGGAGGAGGCATCCTACTGAGCAGCAATATGACCCTTCTGCCTCTGATTACGAGCACACCATTGGGATTTCTTGGAATATCCTTGGCCAGAAGTGCTCTGTTTTGCCGAGTTGCCATGCTTATGACTATTGTAATAATAGTTCGCAGTCATGTGTGTATTCGTGGAGCAAATGTGGCACCATCAATCCACCTTGTTGTTACGATGCTATGCAGGGTGGCCATTTGTGGTGGCCTCTAAGAAAAGGTTCTTTTGTTGTGGATGTTGCTTCGATTTAAGGGGCTGACTACCCTTTACGAGGCTTGTTGCTTGCTTTTTTGCGTCATGATGATAGCCTTGTCTTTGAAGGCTTCTTGAACATTACGAACGGCTTCTTCACTGCTGGAGATAATTCACCGGTTTGACAAAACTCACCTCTATTGAGTGATGGTCAATGTGGTGGTGATCGATGTCCAAAACTAGGGAGGAAGATCTCGCATGAGTGAGCGGGACTAGAAACTTGTCATCCACTAGTCAAAGAGTGGATCTCCATGCTCAACTATAGGTCTGTAAATTCTCCAAGTTGATGCTACCACGTTTCAGACCAGATTTCAGCACGTCCTCTCCTCTAGACAGGGAACAAGTCTGTTTGCTATGCTATAGTATTTGATCAGGATGCCAAACAGGTCAATTTTCCACTTCCACAAAGGTCAAGATGCCAAACAGGTCACTCCAGCCAAGGAGAAAAATAAAATGCCAATCTAACACGTTCACTCCTCCAATGCAGGGTAAGAGACAAAACAAGAATATGCCCAAGGAACTTGTTGCACCAAAAACAAACAGGTTTCCAAACTGCATAGGAAAAACTTCCATGCAGGCCTCTTCCACCACTTTTCTCTGATCAAGAAATGGAGCTCTGATACCAATGATGGTAGAGACAAGAATGATTTATTCAATGCATAGACAACAAAACAGAAGAGCCATATATAGGTTGTGGTAGAGAGAGAGGAAGAGAGGAACAATTAAATAACTGTTCACAAACAAATGAAACTAACAATGTATTAAGCAGCATTAACTAATGCACTAATAGTAACTTCAGTGGGGCTTTATAGTCCTACTTTATCTTATTTATCTCTCTTTTGGGGGAGTTATTTCCCATTTGGGGTTTCTCCTTTTACTCTAGCTTTTGAGAGATTGAATTATATGTGGGCACCTCATTAGGCCTTTTTTCCTAGAACCACTTGTTATATATATCTACCCCCCAGGTAAATATAGACAACAACACAAAGGAAATATGTCGGAGAGGTCCAAAACCTGACACAAAGGAAATATGTGGAGAGGTCCAAAAACCCGACATAAAGGAAATATGTCAGAGAGATCCAAAAATCGACACAAAGGAAATATGTCGGAGAGGTCCAAAACCCAACACAAAGGAAATATGTTGGAGAGGTCCAAAACCCGACACAAAGGAAATATGTCAAAGAGGTCCAAAACCCGACACAAAGGAAATATGTCGAGAGGTCCAAAAACTCGACACAAAGGATTTTAGGTTTTGGGAAACATGAGACATGAAGCATGCAAATCACAAGGGATGTCCGATGCTTGGGAGTTCCAAAAACCCAAATAACTACCTAGGAAAATCAGGTTTTGAAGTCGGGAAACAAGTCGGGAAAGCATGGAGCAAAAACATATCGAGCCACCTTCAAAATTAGATGCATATGCAAGTCCAACATCCGAACCTGAAACAAAGGAAATCTTGGCAACACTGGCGGAAGTGGGTTTCGGGAAAACATAAGCATCAAACACATGTTGAGGCACCCTCAAACCCAATGCAAATGCAAAGGAGAACCCCAAATCCAACAAGAAGCGAGACCTGTCACATGAGATATTCAAATGGCCATAAATTTTCACAGGGGAGCTCGAGATTCATGCAAGGTTGGAATTTTCGGAAATCTTACAAGGTCCTTTGCCTAACTATGACTAGATATATTTAATTAGGTGAGAAAATTTCTTCAAAAATTCAAAATACAGTTCGCCATTTTTTGGGTTTGCCAAGGTTCTCACCTACCGCCATAATGAGATGAATTAAATACAGTCTGAAGTGGTTGGGGTAGATTTCAAATTCCTCTCTTCTCCCTCTCTTCTTCTTCCTATAAATTTTAAGGAGGGGATTCTTTCTAAAGGTTGGACATTCTTGTTTTTCCCCTCCCTTCTTCTCTTATCAGCAAGTGGATTTGTGGAGTTCCAAACCTCCCATTCAAACTGTAATACATGTTTGTGCCTCTTGGCCATTGTAATGGATTGTATCAATCTTTGGAGCAATAAAAACCAAGTCTGATGGATGATTTCAACCCTCTCTTGTATTCATTGTGTTCAAGTGATCTCTCATTGCAATTTTGGTTACTTGTGCATGTTTATTGTATTACATTTTTATGGTTTGTGTTTATTGGCAAAACAGTTGTTCATCATTCCTTTGGTGCATCACCTTGGTTAGATTAGGTTTATTTTCTTGCATTTTCTCAACCCTGTCTCCTTGGCAAGTTAGATTAGGTTTTTAGTGAACCCTCATGCATTTTTTGTATACATCTAAACGGAGGAATAGGAACTGCCTTCATCCAAAGATCTTTCTGATTCGTAAGGTCCCACACTTGGGAAAAGCTCTATGTTATGCAATCACACCTGAGAGTCGCAACCCATTGAGTTGCAGACATTCGGAGTGTTGTGATTCGCCATCAATACCACTTTCATTTTGTTAGTGCCCACCTAAGCTATGCTTATGGGGGGTGTTAGTGTAGGATTTATTTTCCTCTCTTTATTTTTAATATCCTATTCAAGATATTCCAACTCACTTGTATTTTCCTTAAACTTAAGGGATACGTTTGCTTAGATGTAATCTTGACTACACTATTCTAGGTGTTGGTTACCACTTGACTACACTATTTTAGGTGTTAGTCACCACTTGACTACACCATTCTAGGTGTTGGTTACCACTATTCTAGGTGGAGATTTCCATGATTCTAGGAGGAGGTTACACATTCACCTCCTATATGTACATCTCTTGCATTATTCTATTTTATCATATTGAGTTGGAGATATTTCTTTATTATTGCAATTATCTCTCTTGTATTTTCATAATTTGTAGTCTTGTATGCTTGCATTTTTTTGTCTTAGAACAATTCATGTCTCGCATCATTCACATGTGCATTCTTTGAACCAAAAATATTGTGGCACTTCACAGATAGGGGAAAGAACAACTAGAGAAATTAGCAAGATCCCATTTATCCATATTTAGGAAATTTCTCAAAAAACCATGGGCCCTCCTAAGAAAATATTATTCTATGAGAAAATAGAAAAAAAAGAGTCATGAGCCAAGAAAATGACCTTCGATTGCCTCTAGGCCTTCATTTACTTTGATCTTAGCTTCTCACTTTTATATGTTTATGTTGGAGTACCCACAAACCTTCCTTTGATGAGAGAAAATTTAAATTTCTATTCAAATTTAGTAATAAAATCATCAAGAACCCGAGAAGGAGAGGCCCTCATCATACCGAAAAGGGGAAAATATACCCTTGCTTCACATGATTTGTTTTCTATAGAAACTAGTGAAGGAGGAGGGCGAGGTAGTCCTTGAAGTCATGCCCTGCTGATAAGTATTTTAAAAATGTGGATCTGCCCATCTCGCACGCACTCTCCCGTCAATCATCTGTGGAAGGGGTATTTGAATTAATTCTAAGCTTTATACTATATTATTAATAATGATGATTATTTAAACATCATAACATACATTTTATTATTATTATTATTGGGATATTCAACCATATGAAATTTCTAAGAGTGAAATTGTAACACAAGGTGAGCATCATCAATTAACCTCATTTGAAACAACAAACACTAGGTAAAGTGTATATTTTATGCATCATAGTAATGAATATCTTTATTATATATTAAATTAATTAACATTGACCAACATTACATAAGCCAACATACTTATTTTTATAATAAATATTACTTTTATCATGTTAAAACTTCATAATATAAAAACAAAAATAAACTAAAATCATAGTAGTTATCTTGTTCCATATAAATAATTAAAAACAAAAATATATATTAATATTATGAAAATTATCTAATCGCATACCAATAATCAATCAATACACTAATACCATAACAATTAAATAGTATCTAAATGACCACATAAAATATAGACCATATTGTCTTTCTAAAAATAATTCATCATATGAATAATATGAACCTTACTACAAGAATAACACTAGTTTGACACATATTTTTAAATAATATTATTTTATATTTTAAACCTCCTTGATTATGGTAGTGACAATCAAGATTATAGCAAAATAAAAAGAATATAGCATATTTTACGGTGATATCGGATACGGAAACCAAATAACCAAGACAAATATTAAATATTCTCTAGTTTATTCAACATATAATAGATTGGATATTATATAGCCATGGAAGTAGCTAAAAAATTCCTCGTGAATAGGAACAAATGTCCTGGAATAGTCACAGGTAACATATACAAAAATTATATTGTTATAACTACATAACAATATAATCTCCAAAAATAAGTTACTAATTACTACAACAAAACATTCATTACACATGAGCACTTGATTAATTTCCTAACATTCCCCCTTAGTGCGAACATGGGGAAAACTTGCCTTTGTACTTGCACCTACTCATGATCTAGTGATTTTCATAAGATGATCACAAACCTCAAGGATGGCTTTGCAAAGGGTTGACCTGGCAAACCGAGAAGGGTGGTTTCTACATTGGTTTACCATAAACCACAAAGTGATGGTTTTTTGAATGGTTTACCAACAACCAAAAATGGTGGTTTTGCAATTGGTTTACCACAAACCACAAATGAAGGTTTTCAAGTGATTTACCTACAACCACATCATGATGTTCCAAGTAATATTATCGTCTCTCATCAATATCACACTTTGCATGGAATAACATAGGAAAATCTATTGAATTTTACTACTCATATGAAATGAAAAACTTGAAATGGAACATTGGATCATGTTCCCGCCTCAATGTGAAATTTCCACTTATTGAAAATAGGAACACTGCAAAATGAAGCAAACACAACTAAAAAAATGTCACTAAATCATCTATGCGACCCGTCATTGAAACTAACGATACATCTTTGATTGACCTCCAACCTCCATTTGTCTCCATCCTCTAGTATCATGCTACTAGCTCAGCTAGATTTGATCATAAAGATTAAAAAAATTCACATTGTGTTTATTGGTATAACTTTCCTTCCATAATGTAAAATAATACATAACACATCGCATTCCGTAAATAATGCTACATAAGGTAATTTTTTTGTAATAATTTTAGCAACTTTTGACTCCACAAGACAATAACCCTATTGACATGTTAGACTTCTACAAACATGCTTTTTACAAGGACTCTTGACATAATACAATGTTGATATATGATGACAAGTGACTTTATATTGATACTAGACAAGATAATAAAGAACAACATTTAGACAACCTATTATTAAAAAATAATTTTATAACATTTTTTTTAATGACTCTTTAAAAAGTAATTTTTACCTACTTATAGACTATTCTTTACTGAAGCTTTAAAAACTAATAAAATATGACTATGTTAACATGAATGCACATTGTAAATGACAATTCGAACCATAAAACAAAAAAACAACTCAAAGACTTAACATCTAAAATATCTCCCTAAACTTTAGAGACTAAAAAAAGACTTAGTTTATAAGTAACATATGTATGACTCAATAATCAACTAATGGAAACACACCTATCTAACATTGAAACTTATTTGCAATGTATAAGACCCTTTATAAAAACAAACAATCTTTGACCGAAGAAAATGGGATAAATACCAAAAAATGGCACACAGGACTACTAGCTTGAATGGTGAAATGAAAGAAAAGTTCATGGAAATAATAAGTCAATTTGAGCTCAATGCATGCAAGAATGATGCATGGTAGCTTCCAGATTGGAGAGATATTGTTGTAGACACTTTTGTGGAATATAGGAATTGCTTTTAATGGACAACTAATAGTTATAGTTTGCGTAGATGGAGGAGGATATGCTTAAGGCATTGGATTTATAGGCATGAAGAAGAATTCTCTAAAAATGCACAATTTAAGATTGAACTTCAAATAGCTCATGATCCACGACAAAAGCATTGAGATACATATTGAAAATGCCAACTATGAATGAATTGAATGTGTTTGTCACAAAGGAAATTATCTTTCTATGACATCGTTTGAAATTTTTCAAACCTCCTCAATCACCTTCCACATAGCTAAACAAATTAGGGTAGGTTAGGGTAGGGTAGGGTTGGGTTGGGCCACTGAACTATCCCATATTGTCTTTATCTGATGTTGTTTTCCTTTGCTACGTATCTCCAATGCATTCCTCCTTTAACTTAATAATTGTTGTATTTTTGGGCGTATGTATTTCCTCACTGACATTTTTCCCACTCAATCCCACGATAGAACCCGATGGCAACAGGGAAAATTATGAAATAATTTATTTTTAATAAGGCATTTTCCGAGATTTAATTATATCCCAATTATAAAATTTCAAACAATTATACGACTGATCGAAAAATAAAATAATGACTAATAATTTTGACCCAATTTCAAAATGATGTTACGATTTATTTATTTCTCTTACTAGACTCCAATATTTTATTTAAATAATCCTCGTTTAGTTTTCATTACTTAACTCCATTAATCCCCTTTGAATTTGTTATTTAAATGTCCATAATCAAATTTAAATTAAATTAGACAAGGATAATAATCTTGCAAAGTTAAAGACATGCATAATATAATAAATTCATTATCCCAAAAGGGCAAGGTGCACAACCTAGTCTAACCCCTTAGGCCCCCATTTAACATTACACACACATCTTTTTATTTATTTCATTCCCACCTAAATACCCCATCACTTAAGTGATGTAGGGTTCATCCTACACCATTGGATCTAATCTATCTAAGCCATTAGATCTAGGTTAGACTAAAGAAACCCTAGATATCCTTATGGGTTCTCTTATATTCATTTTCTAAATCAAAACTCTGATTTCTCTTGTTTGGATTTGCAGGTTAAGGAAGAAGCAAGAAGATGAAGCCATGGAAGGAAGCTCAAGCTCTTGGGTGATTGCTCACAAGAGGAGTTAGTTTTAGCATTCCCTCTCCTAGGGTTTGCTTATTTTCTAAAAGTATATTTTTTATTCTTTTGCATCTCATTTGCAAGGGATTACCCAAATCAGGTTGTGGGTAATCTACCCATTTTATTCAAATTTATAAAAGAAATTTATTTGTGTTGCAAGCCCAAAAAAACACTTGTAAGTATACCATTTAAGTGTGTGAATCTAGATGTAAATACACACACACACACACACACACACACACACACACACACACACACACACACACACACACACACACACACACACATATAAAACATTTTATACAAACCGTGGTTTCACCTTACCCAAACTGCGGGTTTGAGTTATACAGAGGCCACGTTTGAAATAAAAGCAGGTTTAGACAAACATTGGGTTGGGGTAATATTGTTTGGTGGGGTTTACAATGTTGGGGGGAGGAGCGCTGACACCATCCCTGCCCTTTATATAATATAAGCGTTGAGGTGGGGTCGATGCCCCTCCCTCGAATGTTATTTACAAACAAACTTAACCAATGTCGTGGTCATTAGCCAACAACCAAAAAGAACAACTCCTTTTTTTATTTAATGGATATTCTTTTTGAGTTTTCCAAACAAGAATAAATACATGTGACCGTAAGAAAAAAAAAAGTCACTTTTCACTATTAAATTTTTATTATATTAAACTATCACTTTCAAATTCACTCATATAACTAAATAGGGGTAAAACTAGTTGTGATTTAATTCGTCTACTTGGGACAAAATTTCTATTGCAACAAAAAGAAACTAGGTTATAGAACTTATTCTATCTATTCCTTCTTGTACATTTAGTTGGATAAGAGAAAATGAACCACACTTAAATGACATTTGTTCCAATATTCAATAAACAAGGGTTGTCGATAATACAAGAGATCAACATTTATTTCCCATCCAAGAGCACAAGTTTATAAAACAATGAACTCCTAAACACAAATTTAGATTTGAGAGAACTTAATTTCCATTACAAGATCATTACAAAGTTCTCAATTAATGTGAATAATGCAAGTCACAATAACTCATTTACAAGAGTTATCCAATAAAAATATAAAGTTACATCCAATGTACTATAGGTACAAGTTACAATTTGTAGAGTCATAATATATCAAGTTGCACTTCACATATCTTTCTCCTTTTTGTTCAAAGGGCACTATGAAACAATATTTACTCAAACTCCACCATCTTTGTCAAGGTAATACACACAACAACAAAATTGGGGGAGTAGGCAACACTCTCCACCCAACCATTACTCCAATGAGGAAGTGAAGCCTACTTCCTCATTGCCCCCAAGCCCCAACAATGACACAATATGTAATATTTGATGACTAGTAAGCAAAGAAAAGGATTCCACTTTTACTTTCGACAACATTCACACAAGAACAATAATAACAAAACATTCATTTTTAACACATAAACTTCCCAACACATTGGCTCTAAAAAAGCCAAGTAGAGAAAGGAATATGGGGATACCCTTGTGCCTCCCAAGGGTTTGGATGAGAACCTAAAAAAACCTCTAAAACACAATCAACCCAAAATCTCTTATTCCTCCCTACAAGTAAAATTACCCCTTATTCCTCCTGCACTCTTATGCCTCCCTCTCTCTTATATCCCCACAATGAACAAAATAACAAGATGAGAACAATGTGGGAACCCAACCCACCCTCCTAAATACCCAAGAGAAACTCCTATGCCTCCCAAAAAATTTCATCCCCATTTCACTTTCTCATACACATCCTAAGGGAACTTCAATACCCAACACATCGTGCAATATAACATTCATTCAACACATAAGAAAGAGAATTAAAAAAGGGTGAAGACCCTACCTTTCCATAGTAAGAATTCACTCAAAAGCAAGTCCCAAAATCCTCTAAGCTCAAGAAATTCCAAACAATATTCAACTTCAACAAGATCCCAAAAGGAAATCATACCCAAAATGAGAGAACCAAAACCAAGCAAGGAACCCCAAAACTTCACAAAATTCTAATAAATGGAAAAGAGGTAGAGGAGACTATGTGGCTCTATGTAGGACGCCACATCATTTCTTCTCCACCCCACATCACCATGGTCAAACCCAAACCCCAAATTATAATAAATTGGTGGTTGGGGAAAAGACCACCCTCTTACACACTCAACTCCGACCCACACCCCTTAAGGACAAAATTAATTAACCATATAAAAAAGTATAATTAATTGCCCTTTTCCTTCATTAAAACACAAAATATGACCTAAAATAAATCCCTCACATCATAGGCTTGGTGGGTGGGTGACTTTCAAAGGTGTGGGACAAGCTTAGCTTGTTCCACGAGTCTCCAAAATACCCTAGAAGGTCAAAATCCGAATTCCACAAGGAAGATTGATTACACACTACCCCAAAAAAATTAAATTCAGTCCAAGACAAAACACATTAAGGCTACCAACACAAATTTACTTCCCTTTTTTGTCACATCCTACTTAACACTAGATAAACACTTTCAAATTAACTTAAAAGGGGTGCTAAACATAATTAATAAAATTCACTCCACATGCAAATAAAAAATTGAAAAACTCACGCAATTAAATAAAATCAACAAGACAAATTACAAACTTTCCCAAGGTCACTTTTGAGGTCACCCCCAATGGGGACCTCCTAACAAGCTTCTGACATACGAATACACGTGTTGCCATGGTGACTGTTCCCAATAATCCATATTCTCTCATTGTTGGTATCATATCCCCTTATTTTGTTGTGCTATAATTTCCTACAAAATCAAACAATACCTTTTGGCCTCGTGGCCATATTAATGACGTTGAAATAATAAAACACATGCATGTATACATAACAATTTACATCATCGAATATCATAATTAAACCAATGTTAGAATCAAGTAATTCACCAATTTGTTCAATTTTCTAACATTTTGATCCTACCAAACCATCAATTTGTACTAAGATCATAACATCAACAATCATCCAGAAATATCCATAAATCTTATCCACTATGTCATTACAAGTAATAAAGATTAGAACATCGAATACTGATATATGAATCAAGCATATAACATTCATCACAATAGTCACGTCATATCACAAGTCTAACACTTCGGTGTTGTCTATCAAATAAGTAAAACAAGTGTATCAATTCCCATCTAGCAATATCTAATATCTAGTACGATATCAAGGTCTAGAAATCCAATACAGAGTGAGCAGAGACATAACAATACAAAAATATTAACGATGTCACAATCGATCATAATAAGGAAGCCACTCTAGCTCATCCTCATATCCTTATATTCTTGTCAAGGTCCACAATACAACCATACCATCAAACAATAATCAAAACACAATAGTAATCATGATATCCTGCACATCTTATTAGCATGCTAAGTAGAATAAAGCAGCAAGATTTATGATTATAATCATTTCGAAATTGAAAACATGGTGCAACAGTGTTGAAGAGGAGTGGGAATTACACTTATACATGGAAGAGAATGTAAACAACTTGGATATAGGAATGCAAAGACTGCAGAACTACGTGTCATCCATTTTGCCACAAAAAAATTAGATAGATAACAAAAACTAATTGAAGACAATATAAACGATAAATAAAAATCCCGAGTTGACCATGGCATGGAAACTTCAGTAGAAAGGATTTGTGGCCCAAGTTTGAGAAAAACCATAGAATATCTTTACTTTATACATACAACAATATTCATACTGCAGGTCTCTCATTTCGCTTTGATGCCAAACAAAAGAATATAGCAGATCTAACAATGAGACCGAGAGATAGAAACTAAATAACCAAGAAATATATTCAATATTCTCTAATATATTCAACATACAATAGATTGGATATTATATAGCCATGGAAGTAGCTAAAAAACTTCCTCGTAAATAGGAATGAATGTCCTAGAATAGACACCAGTAACATATACAACAAATTATATTGTTATAACTACATAACAATATAATATCCAATAATAACTTACTAATTACTACGAAAAAACATTAATTACGTGAGCACTAGATTAATTTCCTAACAATTAGCTATCACATAAGGTTTGCAACTTCAAATCAAAATAAATTATTAGAATTTATGTCTATTGACATATATGAATCAAATTTGAATAGTAAATACTAAATATTTTTAAATTGATAAATATACTAACTAGTTTCATTGATGACGTGGGAGCATAACTTCTAAAGGCCATAACTTTTGATCGACCGTTGGATCGTCTTGAAATTTTTCAGGGTGGTAGATATTGGTCAATAAGATGCCATGACCAACTTTTTGACAAAATTTTTGTCCCCTTATGACATATTTTATAGGTTAGAATCCTTCATATAGTGGTCTAAAATTAGCTTTGCACATTTTTTATGCTTTTGTCTAGGACTTAGAGTTTTAATAAATTTCGTTGTCTTATAGATAAGCCAATATTTGGTGTGACCATTCAATTATAGAATTTAGGGGCCCTCCGAGGTATTTTACAAACTTAGATAACTTTTAGCATTTTAAGGGTTTTTAATGTGAAATAAAAGGAAGATTGTAATGATCTAAAATATTAGTGTGGATTACTGGAATGGGAAGAAAAATATTTTTAATCTTCTAGGTTTCTTTGTAAATTGTTTTTTATGTGTTTTTAGAGGTATTTCAATCTCTTACAATGGATCCACATCAATTAGTATCGAGCGGGAATTGGATCTTATGAGAATAGTTAAGATAATATTCTATGTAATTTAAATCCTTTATTTTATATAAGCATTGCTAGATGCGAGAGGGGAGGTTATACCTGATGAATAGGAATATTCATAACCTATAGAGATAAGTTGCTAAGATCATAGGAGAAGTTACCCACCTTACAAGGAGAAATAAAATGGGGATGAATACACAATTAGTGATATTTAAGAATTACCTTTGTGAATGAATGAAGGAGGAGATGAGGGAAAAATGAGAGAGATGAAGACACCTTGAATGAGATACCATTTGAGGAGAGATTGATCCAAGCTTTAGAGGGAAAGAATGATGACATCAAGATTAATGTTCCTGATTATGGTGGAGGGTTACAACCAGAGGAGTTGATTGACTGGTTGAATCACATGGAAAAATTATTTGAGTGGAAAACCCTTTCAGAGGAGAAGAAGGTTATGTTTGCATTTACTAATTTGGTCATACATGCATTGATTTGGTGGGATCACCTGAAAAATGAAAGACAAAGGAAAGGAAAGGGAAAGATCTAAAATTGGAATAAAATGGTGAAGAAGATGAAAGAAAAGTTTCTTCCTGTAGATTATGCTCAGACATTATTTCGAAGGTTTCAAAACCTAAGACAGAAGGATCTCAACATTGAAGAGTATACCAATTAATTTTACAATCTATCAATATGGGTGGAACAAGGAGATTCTAAAGAACATAAGGCTACAAGGTATGTAAATGGGTTGAGTTATAACATGCATCATGAACTAAATATGCTTTGGATCCATATTCTAGATGATGTGTATCAACTCGCATAAAAATTTGAGGAAAATAACAAGAGGAATAATTTGAGAAGAGATTTTAAGAGAGGGCCATCATCATATCCAATGAGAGGCGGAGGTAGGTTTAATTCTATAAAAGATTAATCCTCTAATGTGGAAGGGCATGAAGAATCTATTCAAAGCCATGGTAACTACCAAAGATGTAGGGGTTTCGAGGGGATGAGGTTATAATGGAGGAAGGAGTTGGAATAGCTCCAAAAGGTAGTATACATGTTACCAATGTAGTGAATAAGGGCACACATATTTTCGGTGTCCACTCTACCCTACTAAAAATAGATGGTAAGTAGAAACACCACAAGTAAACCTAGTTGAAGCTGAAGGGAAGAATAAATGGAGGTTACTGTAGATTTGGGTGAAACCCTCATGATAAGGAGGATGATGATCATCCCAAGGAAGGAGAAAGAACAAGATGGTTTTGTGTTGATCCTTGCTCTGAAAAATCTCTTTCAAACAAGATGCACCTCTAGAGGAAAGGTATGTAAAATTATTATTGATGGTGGTAGTTAAGAAAATATGGTCTCAATTGTGATGGTTGATAAGCTCAATTTGAAATGTGAGAAGCACATGTATCCCAATAGTATATCATGGTTCAAGAAAAGGAATGAGATAACCATAGATTAAATATTTCTTATAAAGTTTTCGATTGGGAATACCTAAAAAGATGACGTGTTGTGTGATGTTATCTTGATGGATGCATGTCATGTATTACCGGAAGGGCTTGGCAATATGATAGTAAGGTTATACATGATGGAGGAAAATACATATAATTTTTTGAAGGATGGTGTAAAGGTGGTCTTCTTACCCTTCAAGGAAGAAGAGAAGAGTGAGAAATTATTGGATACAAAAGAGTTTGTTGTAGAAATTGAAGAAGTTGGTTTTTTTATGCACTCGATGTCAAAGAAGGTTCTGAAATAGAGGCCTTTGATATACCCGATGTGGAAACAAAGGTACTAAAAGAATCCAAAGATGTCATACCGTATGAGCTACCAAATGGGTTACCTAAAGTAGAATATACAACATCATATTGATTTAACCTTAGGATTGAACCTTCTAAAGTAGAAATCCTACGGGATGAGTCCAACACAGAGTGGGAGTTGAACCCAGAAAGTGACAGGATCTAATACATAAAAGGTTAGTGTAATAAAGAATGATCATATGTGTAACACTTACGCTATTAAATCCTAAAAATGGTGGAGGCTGGAGAATATGTGTGGAAAGTAGGGCCATAAATAAATTTACAATTAAGTATCGGTTCTAAATTCTAAGATTGGATGATATGATTGACGTGCTTGCAAAAGCTCGATATTTTAGTAAGATTGACCTATGGAGTGGGTACTACCGGATCCAAATCCGTGAATGTATTTTTTTTACAAAATATGGATTATGCGAGTGGATGATGATCCCATTTGGGATATCTAATGCACCCAATAAATTCATGACGTTGATGAATAGAGACTGCGAGAATATAATGGTATCTTTTTGGTTGTCTATTTTGATGATATTTTGATATTCAGATAAAATAGTGGAAGAACACTTGTTACATATGAAATTGGTGCTAGAATTGTTATGAAAACAGAGTTTGTATGCAAACTTAAAGAAGTGTAGATTTCTTCATAAAAGTATCTAGTATTTTTTTGGTTTTTCATCTCGGAGGATGCGAGTGAGGATGAATAAGGAAAAAGTGAAGGAGCTTTTAGAATGGCCTATTCAAGGAATGTGACAGAGGTTTGTAGTTTTCATGGATTGAATTTGTTTTATAAATAGTTCATCGGGAATTTTAGTAGCATTGTCATAGCCATAAAAAAAGTGTACAAAGGGAAAGAGTTTGTATGGACCAAGGTAGGAACATATAGTTTTGAATTGTTTAAGAAGAAAATTTAAGAGGCGCCTATTTTGGTATTGCCAAATTTTAGCAAGGTTTGAGGTTTATTTTAATGCCTCACATGTCGATATTAGAGTTTTATTGAGTCAAGAAGGGAACCCTATGGCTTTCTTCGGTGAAACACTAAATGAAGTCAAGAGGAAATTTTCTACTTATGATTTTGAATTTTAAGTTATTTTTCAGTCAATAAAGCATTGGAGACATTACTTAGTAGCTAAGGAATTTGTACTCTTTATTGATCATGAAGTATTGAGGTATGTAAACACACAAAAGAAACTAAATAGTAGGCATACAATGTGGGTTTCATTTTTGGAAGAATATTGTTTTTCATAAAGCATAAGTAGGGTAAGCAAAATCAATTTGTTGGTGCTTTTAGTAGGTGTGTATCACTTTTGATAACAATGGAAAATGAAGTAGTAGGGTTTGAGGTAGTTAAGGAATTGTATGAAGATGATCCATATTTTGGTGATGTTATGAGACAATGCAAGGACCCTACGATGGGTAGTATTTCTTATGATTATTTGATATAATATAGTTAGTTATTTAGGGAAAACAATTTTCCATCCTTGTTGGTTCAATGAGAGAAAATATCATAAGAAAATTACATAGTGGGGGTTGGTTGGATAGTTTGGTATAAGTAAAATAGTTTCTCTTGTGGTAGAAAAGTATTATTGGCCAAAGGTAAAGAGGTACATAAGTAGGATTGTATCAAGATGTAGAGTTTTCCAAATGCCTAAAGGCCATGCACATAATATAGGGCTATATATGCCATTACCTATCCCTATATGGACATGGGTTTATTTGAGTATGGATTTTGTGTTAGGAGTTCCTAACACACAATAAGGAATGATTTTATCTTTGTTGTGGTTGATAGATTATCTAAGATGGCACATTTAATTGCTTGTAAGAAAAATAATGATGCTTCTTGAATTTCATATTTTTTTTTTATACGTGGTTAGGTTGCATGGAGTTTGAATAATGATCACTTCAGATTAGGACATAGTTTTGAGTCACTTTTGGGAGACTCTATAAAGGAAAATGGGAACATAACTATAGTTCGATAGTACATATCAACTCCAAACCGATAGGCGAGATAAAGTAGTGAACAATTCTTGTGAAATATATTAGGTTGTATAGTTGGATAAAATCCAAAATAATGGGATTTGGCTTTACCAAATATGAGTTTACTTATAACATCTTGGTAAATAGGTAAAAAAGGAGGTCTCATTTCTATATTTTCTATGGTAGGAACCCTAAGGGAGTCGTAGATCTGATTGTGCTACCTAATGAATATAAAATCGGTGATGATGCGAAGCATTTGTAGAACCCATGCTACATTACGGGAAGAAGTGACATAAAACTTGAAGTTAATAATGCAAAATATAAAAAAGTTACATATTCAAGTAGGAGAGTTAATGTATTGGAAGAAAGAGATATGGTGATGGTTTATCTTAGAAAGAGAGGTTTCCAAATGGTACATATAATAAAATAAACTATAAGAATATTGGGCTATGTAGGATTCTAAAGAAAATGAGTGATAATACTTACAAGGTCGAGCTACCTAGCAACTTTGTTATTTTAACAATTTTTAATGTTTTTGACTTATATAAGTTTCCATGTCATGAGAAAAATTTCATGGAGGAGGAATAAATAAACGGGGAGAAAAATATTTTGAAGAAGAAAAAGAATGACGAGTGTAATGCATGTCTTGGACCAAAAGATAGTCAACTGCTAGACATGGGACTATAATAGATATTTGGTGCAGTAGGAAGAAAATACTTGGATTCTTGAGTGGGAGTTGAAGAAAATTGACAATGGAAATTATGAATAAATTCCATCTATTGAATTTGTAGGAGTATAATTCTTTTCAACAAGTGGAGAATGTGCAGAATAAAAATTCTAAAGGCCATAACTTTTGATCCAACCATTGGATCATCTTACAATTTTTCAAGGTGGTAGGTCTTGATTAGTAATATGCCATGAAAATTTTGTTGAGAAAGGTTGTTGACAATTTGGCATATTTTGGGGCCGATTCCTTCATCTAGTGGTAGAAAATTAGCTTGAACGTTTTTTCACTTTTTTAGAACTTTAGTAACTTTTCTATGAATTATAGAGTAATAAAAATTTGGCACGAACCTTCAATTGTGAAGATATATTTTGTACAAAAAAATTGGGGCCCATCCGAGGTGTTTTACTAGTAGGTAATTTTTGGCATTCTAGGGATTTTTAGAGTTAATGAGAAATAAAAGGAAGATTGTAATGATCTAAAAGATTAGTATAGATTCTAAAATGGGAAGAATATAATTCTAAAGCTTCTAGTTTGTTTGCAAATCTTTTGTGTGTGGTTTGGAGGTATTTCAACCTCTTGCGGTTGGATCCGCATCAATTGAGCCTTATACTATTTACATTTATACATGTTTTTTCTAATCATTACTTCATAAATACATTATAAGAGTTTTAAAATATTTTTACTAATCAATATTTCATAACATTATAAGATTTTTTAAATATTTTGTCATTTATCTATACATCGTCATGTCTTTGTGCTCAACACTATTTTTACATGGGTTATTCTATTAAAACCTTCAACAAGTTAATTGCAAGCTATTGTCCATGTTATTGCTTTTGTCTTGGTGTAATGTGAGGTTTTCGAATATTTTTGTTTTCGCCTTATTGCAATGGAGGATTTGAACTTGCATTCACCCTTTTAAATGAATGCACCACATAATTATCATACCATAACCTTTTAGACTTTTTGAAGTTATTATTTTTATAAATTAAATGGAAAAGTACACTTTTTGTTATAATTTATAATTTTTTTATGTTGATGTTAAAATGTATAGTAGGTATTGAATTTACTCATTGTATTGATTTTTTATGTAATTATATATTTCTATTTTTATATATTCAAGCAATTAAACATTTAATATTAGAAAAATAGTATAATATTTTTTGAAATTTTATTCTTAAATATTTTATTTTTAATACCAAGACTTTATATTATATTTATTAATAATGATGATTATTTAAACTTCATAACATCAATGAATATTTAATCTAGAGGGAATAAATATTTAATCCATTTGAAATTTTGAAAAGTGAAAACAACATTGATTAACCTCATTTGAAGCAACATACACCGAACTCTCAAAATATATTCATAAATTATAGATTTTATCCATCACATTAATACTTATCTTTCGATATATTACATTAATCACATTAACAAACATTATATAAACTAACGTCTTTATTTTAAAATAAATATTATTTTATGATGTTAAAACTTTATAATATAAAAACACAAATAAACTAAAATCATAGTCATTTTCTTCCATAAAATTAATTAACAAACACAAATATATATTAATATTATGAAAATTAACTATATTGACTTAAGAGAAGAATAATAATAAAAATACTTCCTCATATGACTAATATGAACCTTACCACAAGATTAAAATTAGAGTTTATATTTTAAACTTCCCTGATTGTGGTAGTGACAGTCAAGATTATGTATAAATCTGAGAATTTTTATATGAAAACTGTGTAGTAATCTTTTTCTTCTCTATATTTCAGAGAAGCAGCAGACGACAGGGTTAGAAATCAGAAACTTGCAGGCACTAAATTGAGAGTACCTGCAGATATGTTAAATATAACTCCCTGATTACGTACATTATTTCCTTCTACTTCCTTCCACAGGTACACGCTTGTCACCACGCATGGCATTTATAAAGAATATCGAGGAGGAATATGACATTCATTTCCATGAGTGTCATTATATATACTCTTCGACAATCTTGTTGAAATTACTTGCTTCACAATGGCTGCTATGAATATTTACAAGCTCGAGCTGTCTACAAGCATTCTGTGCCTTATAATGCTTCTTCTTCTGGTATGTATGGAAATTGCATATGTTTGTATCTACTCGTCAATTCAATCATTTTATATTACAAATTTGTATTGCATTGCAAAATTCATTATTAGTTATTCTTTTTTGAAATCACTGTCATTAATTTTTTTGCACTTTTTCTGATCTGTTTTCTAAACATCTCTTCAGCGACGTTTAGGATGTTAATGACAAGGAATTGCTGATACGTTGAAGAGCTATATATACATATTATAACATTGATGTAGGGTGAAGATTTGTAATATGTATTTATAGATCTTCACCCTGCTAGTAATATATGTATATATAGATCATAAGCCCGTCTTCTAGATCACCTTTCAGGTTTTAGTGTTTACAAATTTGTAATCTTCAGGCTACTTACGATTTCTATCATAACATAGAAATGCTTAAGAGGAGTCTAGAAGATATAGTGTTTCCAAAACTAAAAATATAAACATGCATCCCTGTGAGTTTCAAACATCTAATGCAAATGACATGTTTCCAGGCATTTAGCAGAGGTGATGAATCGACAATGTTGAGATGGGAAAATCAGCTGCCTGGGCTAAGCATGCCAGCCCGTCTGGTTCACCAGATGTCTCCCTTAAAACAAGATGAAGCTGTGTTGCTTGCAAATGACATAGCAGCAAACGGACTGAAGGCTATTTCAGCGAAGAATAATAATTTCTGTAAAAGAGGAAGGCTATTATGTCACAAATCTGATATACCAAACTTGGATCCATGCTCTGTGGATTCTTTTCTTCCTTACAAGAGAAAGTTACTAGACCTCATAAAAGATGGCTTTGTGGGAAGCTGTGCACAGAAAACAACATTATCAGATGAGGCAAAGCAATTACACAATACTTTCTTCCAATTAAAAGATATTGTGACAGTTGGTCAAAAGCTGCTCTTTCCCGACTTTCATGAGAATGGTGTTTCTGAGAAGGTATCTTTTCTCCCACATAAAGTTGCACAGAATATTCCTTTTAATAGCCAACACTTGTCCAACTTACTTGCGGCGTTCAACATTCCATCATCTGGATCGGAAGTTTTAATAAAAGAAATGGCTAACACATTAAAGGCATGTGAAGCACCTCCTTCAAGCATAGAGACTAAAACATGCGTCACTTCTATAGAGTCCATGGCAGAGTTTATTTCCTCTGTCATGGGTGGTTCTAAGGTTGAGGCTGCAAGGAGCAGTCTTTCAACCAAAAAGCTTAGTAATCAAGTGGTGACAGTAATGGGTTCCAAGCTTCTGGCTCCTTCCACCAACAAACATGTTGCTTGTCACAATATGGTATTCCCTTATCAGGTCTATTACTGTCACTATGTGAAGGATACTAACATGTATTTGGTGACACTGAAGGAGGTGAAAAGTGGGGTTGTGCAGAATGTGGTAGCAGAATGTCATATGGATACCAAGCCTTATCCTCCCAATAGCATGGCATTGGTTGAGTTGAAGATAAAACCAGGAGAAAGTGAATTTTGTCATTGGGTACCTAGTAATACTCTTCTTTTTATGAAGACTTGAGTTGAGTTACTGGTGAGATGGTATTTAGTTTGGATTTGGATTTGAGTTCCTGGTGATGTGGTATTTAGTTTGGATTTGATTTCATAAATAGAGAGTTCAAACCAAGTGAGTGAATTTTAGAGGACAGGATTTTTGGTTTGAAAACTGCATTGAAGGTTGAGGAGTGAAGACCATGGTGTGAAAGTTCAGACATCACTGTATATGTCTGTACTCAATGGAGAGAATGAGTAATGTATAATATATTTGTATCCAATAGTGAACATAAATAATGTATGTATTTGCGCTAAAATATATCGCTTTATAAATTGTGCGGCTTTGCCATTTAGAGTTATGGAGGTTGGAATCATAAAAAAGCTTGCGTGTCCAACTCTTCCACCAAATAAAGTTGTTAATTTTAAATGAGTGATGAAGGATGGAATCATTGGTTTGAAAACTGCATTGAAGGTTGAGGAGTGAAGACCATGGTGTGAAAGTTTAGACATCACTGTATATGTTTGTACTCAATGGAGAGAATGAGTAATGTATAATATATTTGTATCCAATAGTGAACATAAATAATGTATGTATTTGTGCTAAAATATATCGCTTTATAAATTGTGCGGCTTTCCCATTTAGAGTTATGGAGGTTGGAATCATTAAAAAGCTTGCGTGTCCAACTCTTCCACCAAATAAAGTTGTTAATTTTAAATGAGTGATGAAGGATGGAATCAAGTAATGCAATCAACTTTTCTAAAATTAAATAAAGTTCACAACATATGTGTATATCCAATGGTGAGCACAAGTAATGTATATATCTATACCGAATGGTGAGCAAAACACACACACACACACACACACACACACACTCAATGGTAAGTGGATGTAATGTAAATGAATAAAACAAAGTGTTTCTTAATAAATTGTCTTGCTCTCCTACTAAATGCCTATAGTTACTAGGTTTAATGAGTTATGGAGGTGGAATCACAAAAAAAAGTTTTTGTGTATCAACTCTTCCATCGAATACAATTAAGTTTAAATGAGTGATGGAGGGTAGAATTAAGTAATGCAATCAACTTTCATGGAATCAAATTAAGTTCACACCATATGTCTATATCCAATGGTGAGAATAAGTAATGTATATATTTGTACAAAATAATAAGCATAAGTAATGCATATATTTATACCCAATAATAAATCTTTGTAATATAAATGAATTAAATGATATACTACTTTATAAATTGTTTGGGTTTCTTACCAAATACCTATAGCCACTAGTTGTAATGAGTTATGAAGGTTGGAATCATAAAAAAACTTGGGTGTCCAACCCTTCCAATAAATAAAGTTAATAAGTTTAAAAGATTGATGGAGGCTAAAAGCAAGTGATGCAATCAAATTTCATAGAATCAAATAAAGTTCACAACTTCAAATAAGTTATGGGTTGGATATTATAATATCTTTATCATACAATTCTTATAATGAATTATGCCCATTGATTTGAAACAGTTTGTTCAAAAAAATGACATAATTAATCTTACAAGTAATTTTACAATTTCATGAACCGTGGAGACATCAAAACTCCCAATAAATAAGTAATTGAACTAAGTTCAATGAGATGTAAGCTTAAATTGTCTATTAAAAAGTCTCTACGCTTTTGAATCATCTACATTTGGAAATATAAGCCTTGGTTGTTCTTTGCGAGAAATAGCTAGACAATTCATCCACTTGATTTTTGTGAGTAAAATTGATTAGGTAAGATCTTTAAAGGTTTGTTTTCAAGTCGGGTTATACTTTTTCTAGGTATTTATGTGCTTCTTTTATGTCTCTTCCACCCCTTCCCATGGGAAACCCTAATCTTCGTTACGTCTCTTCTATCCCTACCTGAATTATTTCTCCTAAGACACCCAGGGACAAGTGTTGAAGATCCTTCCTTCGATGGCATTAAAAACGTCTCTTTTCAGCTGGTGAAAGATGGAATGGAGTGGATTCATACGTGGCAGATTCGTATGTGGCTGGTCTTCGATGCATATCACTATTTTGGATGGTACCGCTTCTGTTATTTCTCACAACCCTAATTATGCCACTTCCAAATTTTAGATTACATTTGAATCCATTGCTGAAAAATATGATATCAAATATAACACGGAAGAAATTTTGGGGATATCCTTTTTCAACAATTCCTTATATGTGAGGATAAACAACTAAAGTATTATTCCTAGTTGGTGGATTACAATATCTGCAAGGATTCCACTCTTTATTTTCCTAATGATGAGTTTTATGGGGTAGAAACTTCTTCATCCAAACCACTTTTTTATAAGAATGCAACTTGATCCCAACATAACTCGAATTCTCATTAGTCCTTAGCTCTACTTGATGTAATTTGTCAGTTTAATTGATTTTGGACAATGTAACTAAATTCTCATTAGTACTAGAATTGTGATGTTCTTATGTGCTCCAAAAGCTTCTTTTTAGTTCAATTTTATTTTCATGAGGACTACCAAAATGTTTTTGAGGAGGGTCCATGGTTTTGGGGAAGATAGGGGCTCTTCCTTACACTACGGTTTCCATATTTGACCCCTCCACTATGACAAAGATCTAAAATGTTAGTTTGGGTCCGACTCCAAAATCTTCTCCTAACCTTTTGGCTTCATTTGGTTCTTACAAATATTGGAAATACTTTGTGAAGATATTCAAAGTCATATAATAAGTAATCTGATAAATGTATCATTATCTATGCTTGAATTTGTGTGGATATTTATCTTAGTAAAGGTCTTTAAGACAAAATACTTTTAAAAATGGTAATTTGTAATAGATTCAAATCTTGGATTATGAAAATATAGTGTTTAGGTTTCAGTATTGTCACCAAACAAGGCATCTCTAAGATCCATGTCCTTAAGAAAGATGCAATCCAAAGTGGAAAAATGAGCAACCCTTCAAATCTAAAAGTTGACAACCCTTTGAGCTTCATGTTTTAACAGCCAAAAATGACAAAAATACATAATATCTTCATGCTTCGAGAGGCAAAGAAAGAAAAATGTGAAGAAAAAAAAAGTAAGGAATGGAGTTTTAAGCCAAGCACTTTGAAAATACCAAAGGAAGTAATGAATGTGGGGATCTCCTTCATAAGAGCTAGTTGTAATTGAGGTTCCTATAAGGGCTATGAAGAAAACCCATGAATATGAGAATTCGAATCTAACCAAGAGCACAAACCCATGAATCTAAGATTTCGAGTATGAAAAATAGCAATTCATAGTTCATAACCTTGAAAGGTTCTTTTTGGAACTCTTTCGAGATGAGATGAGGTAAAAGTAAGAAAGAAAAAAAAGGAATGTCATAGATTTTTGCCTCTTATTGACCTTGTTTTTGCTATTTTTTAATTTTTTTTTTTGTTTCTTCTTTATTTGTGCATTCTCAAGTGTGATTCATGTTATCTAAAAGTACACCCCATGTAATTTTAAATAACTTATTAATAATGGAATTACCCATTTTTTCCTCTAAGAAGGCTTGAAAACAAAGGTTATACATTTGGAGGGCCACTAAACCTTTAGAGGCTGCGAACAAAAATTAAACCACTAGTCTTGGAAGCTATATTAAAATTGAGAAGGTCTAAGCCGTAATAATTTCAAAAGCATGCAGCGAATGAGGAGTAACCAAGTGTCACTCATTCCGGGAATTTGAAAACAAAATGAAAAATGAGCCTCGACCCTGAAATTGAATATCAAGTCGATACATGGCATCACTCTAGGTGCCCCTCAACGAAAAAGCATTCCACGGACTCCAGGTCCACACGATATAAGAAAAAAATTAATAAAATTTGAGATCATGGGGGTAAGGTGGATGGGTCAAAAATTCAAAAGGGACATGTTGCATCTTTCAGGTGCATCTCAATAAAAATAATTCTGCGAACTCCAAGTGAATGGAATAAACATTATTAAATAGAATTTTAAGTCTTCGAAAATAAAAAAATGAAAAGAGAGAATAAACATGTAGGAAAAGGAAATCCTCATAACCAATCAAAAGTTGCCACGTGTCACTCTTTTATTCCTTCCAAGCACTCAAAATTTTACATGGCCATATCTTCGTCGCTACAACTCCAAATTTGAAAAAATTAGTCTTGATGGAAAGGTCTCATTGATGGCTATAGTCTAAGATCAACAATTTTAAAATATGATGAATTTTTGGGGACCAAAATGCCAAACACGGGTTTATAGGAAGAAAGGGCAGGTCTTAAGGACATAAGGTTATCAAATCACTCCCAACCACCAAAAATGATGAGGAATGGCGCTCCTTCTCCATGTAAAGGTTAGATAACATATGGAAATAGTCTTTAAGAGGTGCCCATGTTTTTGCGAGATGAATTTATGATTTTTGTTTGGTGATTAAATAGAAAAACTAGTGCCCTTGTTTCTTTCCCTCTCCTTTCTCTCCCATTCTCTATATATCGTAAATCATATCTCATTGTGAAAGGGGATATTCTAAAATGTAAGGGAACCATGTCAAAAAAGTCTCCTAAATAGTTTTTAATTCTGAGACCTCCACTTGGAATTGGAAAATGTGTTTTTGCCTCCTTTCGTAGTTTTAATGGTCTCATGCATATTTTTTAGTAATAAAATATTGTTTTTATGGCTCTTTTCTCCACATATACATTGTTTTTATTTGCATTTCAGGTATCCATTTTTTTGTACTATGGTTGTGCATGTATTTCTCTTTTCGTGCAAGTTCATTTTGGATGTGTTTCATGTGAGGAAAGATGGTCAAATGTAGTTACGGGTCTCGTGTCACTTATGAATGGCCTTTCCCTCTCCATTTCCTCTCCCTTCTCTCTCATAGAGTGTCCCCACCCTTATTTCTAGTGCTATCACCTTTGATAGAATGGGATTTCCCTTTCATGCATATCCATCTAACCCCAGTCCTAGTATTTTTATATTAGGATTAGATAACTTTAGTTACAAAATTGTAGGACTAGTTTAGCATTATGAATAGGTAGACGAACCGACCTTCTCTAGGGTTTTGTCTCAAGATTCACGTCCCACAACTTGGAGACAGTCCCATGTTAGCAAAAAGTAGGGATCTGTAATGAGAAAATCCAAGGGTGCTACTTTTTGTGATAACAATTCCATACCACCCACTTTTGTATATGACTAGCATTTTATTTTATGATATTATTAACGGAAATATGCTTTTTAATAAAATATTATGTCTTAATTTTTTTACCATTCGTATTGGTGGTGGCTAACATGGAATTATGAGTTGAATCTTAACCATATTTAGAAGATAGTACCATGAACCTTATGAATGACCTAATGTCCATGCATAATGAGTGAAGATGGCTTTTAAATGCATGTAAAGAAAAACACCCACAAATAAAGATTATTCAATTTATAGTTTGAAAAGACAAGTCAAAAGGGAGAAAATGCATTTGTTGTTTATCCAAGACTCTTAAAAGGTGTGATTGTTATGTTTCTTGGCATTGATATAGCCAAGGAGGTATCGTCGAGTTACAATTGTGTATCCAATGAATTACCATAAGGGCGTCCATCATATTGTGGGATGGATGATGTCATCAGTAGATGCTAAATACATCTATTTTTACTAAACACATATGGCCATCATCGATACTTAAAAGATGAGATACTTAAATATTTTATTTAAACTAATTCAAATTGGATGTCACTCATAGAAAATTCCATTCTTTAAGCTTGTTTTCATGGTTGAAGAAAAGTGTAGCTCTTATAAAATATTTGTTGACTATATGTATTTAAAGAAGAAAATGATAAGAATAAATATTGAATCCCCAATATATTAGTTGATGGAGGAATTCATAGAGCCAAGTTCTTCACAAAAATTCACTTGGATATGGTTACCATCAAATAAGGGTAAGACTTGAAGATACCTGCAAAACAATGTTTAAAGCACACCACATGAAACATTATGAATTATTAGTTATGTCTTTTTTATTAGTTAATGCTCTTTCCACATTTCAGAAACAATGAATAGATTTTTTCAAACTCACTTCCAAAATTTCTATTAGGAAAGTATTTAATATATTTAATTTAATTTAATTTAAAAATTAATGTCTAGAAGTAACCAAAAAGGTTAATGGGACTACAAGATGAGCAAAGAGAACAAGACAATGCAAGAAGGTAAAACAAAATACAAAACAAAATACAAGAAGCACCTAGAAAGACACAAGATACAACAAGTCTATGTGTCATGCTTAAGAGGTTCTACGCCTAGTAGATCATGACTGTTGTGTGAAGTCATATGCTCATTTATGCTTCTGGTGTTGTGTAGACGGCTGAAGGAATGAACCAATAGTCTGAGACCCGAGGCTGCCATGATGATGTTTGAGGAGGCCATATCTATGTTGGGTCATCTTCCTAATATATGCATCTATAGGTAAATGACTTAGGCACACCTATAATGAATGAGAAAAATAATCTTGTAAGTGAAAAAGGTAGAAATTAGATAATATTTTATGTAACGATCAATAGTAAGAAGAGTAAGTTTCGAGGAAAATAGTTATAATATGAAAAACCTAGTGTAAAGTTATAACTATTAATAATTATTGCACGAAATAAAATCTTCTACACTAGCTTGATATATTTCGAGTTTTAAGAAATTGAAGGAATCATTCCACGGGTTCTTTTGATTTTATTTATGAGTGAATTTTATCTTTATACATTTTCTGTAAGGCAATGTAGTGTGAATTTGTTGTAGAATAATTCTTGAGATGATTAAATATGATAATATGTAATTAAATCATACTTAATCCTATATGAGAGCTTAGCTCCATGCAAATAATAATGGTTAGGCTCAAGGCTACAATCTTAACACATCTTTAAAAGTTTCTAGGGATCACCAATAATAATGGTTTTATTCTAGGTGAAACATGTAACTTTTGGAAATAATGCATGTTAAGATAGTTAGTATTTAAAAGATTTTTGGAACAAGAGTCAAGTAACGTTAGTAGAGATTTTTTATTTATTTCATTGCATGGTTTTTTCTACATATATATTTAGTTTGCTTAGGTGTCAAAAAGATAGATGGGAGTTACACTTCTCCTCCTTTTTACATGGCGGTTACACTTCCCCACCTCCTATTTATACACCTCTCGTAAAGCTATTTTATAATTCATTCAATAAACAAGCTATCCTTTGGCTCATGTTTGGTTACTCTCTCTTACAACATTACTCTATTTATGTGTTCATAATTTATTCTTTTGATCTTAGCCCACATCCTCACATGATATAAAATATCATCGTGGTAATTGAATACCATTGTTTTTGTGTTTATTTTGTTGGAATCTTGAGTTTTTCAAGCTTGTTATTATAGATCCTTTGATCTTTGAGTATGCTCTTCTCTTGCATCTTTGGATGATATGGAGAATAAGAAAAGAGCGAAGGAAATAGGTGGTTTTGTATGATAATTTTCATTTTGTACATTATATGAAGAATCAAATTGCACTATTGAGTATGGTTCGTCTAAAAACTAAGATCAAAATAAACTTGAATATTCTTTGAAGAGACCAATCCGATATTTTTAGGGTTTTTATGGTCATCTCTAGGCTATTTGGTGGAATTCCATGCCACGAAAAACATCAATTTTTAGGTTTTCCCAAAAAATCAATGGGTGTTTTTCAATTAGAAATATTTAGTGATGATATTTATTATTGACTTTGGTCATTATATTTTATTGAGAGTGGTTGTTGGTTGTTGTACCTATCTTGATGGTCATACCTCTACAATACGTTGTACCTAGCCATGAGTAGATTTTGGTTTATACTTGGTCTATTTTGTGTGTGATTTTACCTTCAGTTCATTTGCACTTAATTTTTAAGTAGGCATGATAAGTTATTAGTTGTATCTCCTCACCAAAGGTAACATCATTTGGTGTAATTTTGAGGAAGACCAACCACATGTTTCATATCCTTAGCCCTTGGTCACTCCCTCCCTAACCTAGGGGCTTAACTCATGTGAGGTAAAAAAAAAAATTCAAGTGCTTTGAAGCAAGTGTTGAAATTTGAAGAGGTGGAGGAATGCAATTTTCTACAAAGGCATGGGAGAAAGTGTTGAAATTTGTAAGAGAAAGAAACTTATAAAGGCATACCTTTATACTCGAAACACCCTTTAAGGTGTATTTTTTTTAAAGTGTGTTATTTTTCACACTCTTTGCAATGGTGGTCATATAATTTCCTTATTTTGCCTACACAAGATTCTTCTTAGGCCTTAAACATTATACATGCACTACATTATAAAGTGCCATATCTTGGGGTGATATAATAATGAACTAAAATTAAGTTCCACTTTGGGGTTTTATCATGGTTTTTGGCATTAACTCACATCATTATTTTTCCAACTAAATTTAGAGAATGTTTTGTCCTTAAAACAAGGGATACACGATCATAAATATTACATAATCTAATTATGTTCTTGGACTCATTCATGAGCCAATTGACTGTAAGTAGATGATAAAGTGGTTGTACAAAAATGACATGGTCTACAAACTAATATGTGTCACTATTATTGATGATATTTAGCACCATCTTGCATGCACTAAATGTGCTTTCACTTCTTGGATATTCATCTAAAAATTGTATATAGACAATGAATCTCCATCTAAAAGTGATTCTTCGTAGGAAACCATTCATGTGTGGATGATGTTGAGACTACTACTGATCCTCCTCCTATTTTAGAAACCCCATCTATAGTTGAGGAAAAAAATTAATACATCGAGTCTAGAGTTTATTTTTTAAGAGATTATAGTGCTTATTTACAATAATATTACGACATTCCTCTTCTACCTATTGCTTCTTTAGAGTCCAAGAGTCACTTCTTTGAGAGATTATAGTGATTCTTTGATGTAGGATCATGGGATTCCCCTCTCACATGTTTCTACTTTAGAGTTTGAGAGTCACTTCTTCAAGAGATTCCAATGATTTTTACAAAGTGGGATCATGAAATTCCTCTTTTTACTTCAAAATAAAAATGTAACATTTGTTTATTAACATTTGTAGGAATTTTAGATTTTAAAAATATATATTTTACAAACCTCACAACTCCTAAAGGTAGAAAAAGTTACTCGCATATATTGACTCATGAATTTTACCATCAACATGGAGTTGAAGCCCTAATTTCATCTTGGAATAATAGTAGAATCATATTATGGATGAGCACACACTTTTTAAGACTAGGGAATGCATCTTTAAGAGGATCACTCAGTATTCTTCACAATCAATAATGTATGGGAACGACCTTAACTCCCATGCATACATATACATAATCCTTTTAGCCTAATAATATAAATTAGAAATAGTGAGGGTTAGGAAAGAAGATGATCTATCTAAGGACCCCATGCTATCTTAATTTGTTCAATAGAAAAGCAAGAGATAACTTGAAGAGTTGCAAGCTAAAAGAGTGCATCACATCAATATATTTATAACTCCCATCAAAATTCAGGAAAGAAGTTGGGGAAAGTGTTTCAAATATTCCACACATTAATTTCCTTTCTATGGAGAAATAAAATCAAGACCTTCATCAAGGTTTTTGCTAATAAAATTAGTTCATTCTCAACTTACTATAGGAGTAGGAAAGCTGATTCAAGTGCCATGTACTTCACAAAAATCAAATATACATCAACATTCAAATAAATTCCTTTCAAAGACCCTTTAGTGTTGTTTCCAAGAAACAATTGAAATAAATTCATATATGGCCAAGACACCATTGAAACAATTTTTGCATTGTAAAATAGGATTTTTATAAAATTGGTAAGAGGGAGATAGTAAATGAGAGTGTACTAGAAAATTCTCATCATTAGTGTTAAGAAGAGTAGAATCCAAGCCTTATGGGAACTTTCCATTCAAAAAAAGATAAGAAAGACTTAGTTATGAATGGTAACATATGATATTGGACATTTTTTCGAGATGATTAGAAGGAAGTTGATGAGTTTAGGTTTTCCAGGTCAATGAAAAGTGGGTGCATCAATGCCCGAATTACAATGACATGCAAAGAATGTAAAATAGTTACAAAAACGAAGAAGGGAGAAGTTAAATGTATGCTAGAAATATAATGAAGACACAAGATATTTCTTGAGGAAATTGAAATATTTAAGAAGAAGGGATATCTTAATTGATTGAACCAATATCTTAATTGGTTCAATCAATGATGCATTTTGGGCCAATTTGATCCTCAATGACCTAATTGTGAAAATATGATGTTATTTGGGGTTTAATTTTATCCAATACTTCATGAGGCTTCTCCACATACCTTTACATTTTATTTCTATGAGGAAGCCTTCTTTTCACCTCCCTCTTGTCAAACAATGGGTTGGATTCAAATAGGGGTTATGAGTAAATTGCTGTCCAATTGTGATAGTATTGGTAAAAAGTATGAGTTTATTCCTATTTTAATTTGTCCTCCAAGGAAAAAATTTATATTGATCTCATTCCACTCTTCACACTAATCTAGTGACTTTTATGATGTTACGATTTATTTATTTCTCTTACTAGACTCCAATATTTTATTTAAATAATCCTCAATTAGTTTTTAATTACCTAATTTCATCAATCCCTTTGAATTTGTTATTTAAATGTCCATAATCAAATTTAAATTAAATTAGACAAGGATAATAATCTTGCCAAGTTAAAGACATGCATAATATAATAAATTCATTATCCCAAAAGGCAAGGTGCACAACCTAGTCTAACCCCTTAGGCCCCCATTTAACATTAAACATGCATCTTTTTATTTATATCATTCCCACCTAAATACCCCATCACTTAAGTGATGTAGGGTTCATCCTACACCATTGGATCTAATCTATCTAAGCCATTATATCTAGGTTAGACTAAAGAAACCCTAGATATCCTTATGGGTTCTCTTATATTCATTTTCTAAATCAAATATTTGATTTCTCTTGTTTGAATTTGTAGGTTAAGGAAGAAGAAAAATAAGATGATGCCATGGAAGGAAGCTCAAGCTCTTAGGTGATTTCTCACAGAGAAGAGTTAGTTTAAGTATTCCCTCTCCTAGGGTTTACTTATTTTCTAAAAGTATCTTTTTATTCTTTTGCATCTCCTTTGAAAGGGATTGCCTAAATTAGATTATGGGTAATCTACCCATTTTATTCAGATTTGTAAAAGAAATTTATTTGTGTTACAGGCCGAAAAAAACACTTGTAAGTATATTATTTAAGTGTGTGAATCTAGATGTAAACACACACACACACACACACACACACACACACACACACACACACACACACACACTTACACACACACATATACATTTTATTCACACTTACCCAAACTGTGTTTGAGTTATGCGGAGGCCATGTTTGAAATAAAAGGGTGGTAATATTGTTTGGTGGGGTTTACTGATGTTGGGGGAGCGCACGACCCCATCCCTACCCTTTATATAATATAAGGGTTGGGGTGGGGTCAGTGCCCTCCTTGAACCTTATTTACAAACAAACGTAACCAATTTCATGGCCTTTAGCCAACCACCAAAAAGAACAACCCCTTTTTTATTTAATGGATATTCTTTTGAGTTTTCTAAACAAGAATAAATACATGTGGGCATAAAAAAAAAAAAACTTTTCACTATTACATTTTTATTATATTAAACTATCACTTTCAAATTCACTCATATAGCTAAATAGGGGTAAAACCAATTGTGATTGAATTAAATACATAGGACAAAATTTATATTGCAACAAAAAAAAAAGTAGGTTATAGAAATTATTCTATCTATTCCTTCTTATACATTTAATTGGATAAGAGAAAATGAAGCAAACTTAAATTAAATTTGTTCCAATATTCAATAAACAAGGGTTTCCATAATATAAGAGATCAACATTTATTTCCCATCAAAGAGCACAAGTTTATAAACAATGAACTCCTAAACACAAATTTATATTTGAGAGAACTTAATTTCCATTACAAGATCATTACAAAGTTCTCAATTAATTTTAATAATGCAAGTCACAATAACACATTTACAAGAGTTATCCAATAAATATATAAAGTCACATCCAATGTACTATAGGTACAATTTGTAATTTGTAGAGTCATAATATATTAAGTTGCACTTCACATATCTTTCTCCTTTTTGTTCAAAGGGCACTATGAAACAATATTTACTCAAACTCCACCATCTTCCTCAAGGTAATACACACAACAACAAAATTGGGGGAGTAGGCAACACTCTCCACCCAACCATTACTCCAATGAGGAAGTGAAGCCTACTTCCTCATTGGCACCCGAGCCCCAACAATGAGACAATATGGAATATTTGACAACCATGGAAACAAAGACAAGGCTTCCACTTTTACTTTCAAACAACATTCAAACAAGAACAATAATAATAAAACATTCATTTTTCAACACATAAAATTCCCAACACATTGGCTCTAAAACAAGCCAAGTAGAGAAAGGAATATGGGGATACCCTTGTGCCTCCCTAGGGCTTGGATGACCACCTTAAAAACACCTCTAAAACACAATCAACACAAAAATATCTTATTCCTCCCTACAAGTAAAATTACCCCTTATTCCTCCTGCACTCTTATGCCTCCCTCTCTCTTATATCCCCCACAATGAACAAAATAACAAGATGAGAACAATGTGGGAACCCAACCCACCCTCCTAAATACCCAAGAGAAACTCTTATGCCTCCCAAAAAATAAAATTCATCCCCATTACAATTTCTCAAACACATCTTAAAGACATTTCACTACCCAACACATCATGCAATACAACATTCATTCAACACATAAACACATAAGAAAGAGAAGAAAACAAAAGGGTGAAGACCCTACCTTGCCATAGCAAGAATCCACTCCACAAGCAAGTCCCAAAATCCTCCAAGCTCAAGTAATTCCAAGCAATCTTCAACTTCAACAAGAACTCCAAAAGAAAATCATAACAAAAATGAGAGAACCAAAACAAACAAGGAACCCCAAAACTTCACAAAATTCTAATAAATGGAAAAGAAGTAGAGGGAGACTATGTGGCTCCATGTAGGACGTGACATCATTTCTTCTCCACCCTACATCACCATGGTCAAACCCAAACACCAAAGTATAATAAATTGGTGGTTGGGGAAAAGACCACCCTCTTACACACTAAACCCGACCCACACCCCTTAAGGACAAAATTAATTAACAATATTATAAAAGTGCAATTAATTGCCCTTTTCATTCATTAAAACACAAAATATGACCTAAAATAACTCCCTCACATCATAGGCTAGGTGGGTGGGTGACTTTCAAAGGTGTGGGACAAGCTTAGCTTGTCCCACGAGTCTCCAAAATACCCTAAAGGTCAAAATCCGAATTTCACAAGGAATATTCATTATTACACACTACCCCAAAAAAATTAAATTCAGTCCAAGACAAAACACATTCAGGCTACCAACTCAAATTTACTTCCCCTTTTTTTGTCACATCCTACTTAACACTAGATAAACACTTTTAAATTAACTTAAAAGGGGTGCTAAACATAATTAATAAAAGTCAATCCACATGCAAATAAAAAATTAAAAAAATCACAATTAAATAAAATCAACAAGACAAATTACAAACTTTCCCAAGGTCACTTTTGAGGTCACCCCCCAATGGGGACCTCCTAACAAGCTACAACATACGAATACACGTGTTGCCATGGTGACCTATTCCCAATAATCCATATTCTCTCACCGTTGGTCTCATATCCCCCTTATTTTGTTGTGTTATAATTTCTTGCAAAATATAACAATACGTTTTTGGCCCCATGGCCATATTAATGACATCGAAATAATAAAACACATGCATGTATACATAACAATCTACATCATCAAATATCATAATTAAACCAATGATAGAATCAAGTAATTCACCAATCTATTCAATTTTCTAACATTTTGATCCTACCAAACCATCAATTTGTACTAAGATCATAACATCAACAATCATCCAGAAATATCCATAAATCACATCCAATATGTCATTACAGTAGTAACAGTTAGAACATCGAATACTGATATATGAATCAAGCATATAACATTCATCACAATAGTCACGTCATATCACAAGTCTAACACTTTAGTGTTGTCTATAAAATAAGTAAAACAAGTGTATCAATGCCCATCTAGCAATATCTAATATCTAGTACAATATCAAGGTCTAGAAATCCAATACAGAGTGAGCAGAGACATAAATACAAAAATAGTAACGATATCACAATCAGTCTGTAACAAGGCAGCCACTCTAGCTCATCCTCATATCCTTAAATTCCCGTCAAGGTCCACAATACAACCATACCGTCATAAACAATAATCAAAACACAATAGTAATCATGATATCCTCGCACATCTTATTAGCATGCTAACTAGAATAAAGCAGCAAGGTTTATGATTATAATCATTTCAAAATTGAAAACATGGTGCAATAGTGTTGAAGAGGAGTGAGAATTACACTTATACATGGAAGAGAATGTAAACAACTTGGATATAGAAATGCAAAGAGTGCAGAACTAGGCATCATCCATTTTTCCACACAAAAAAATTAGATAAATGACAAAAATTAATTGAAGACAATATAAACGATAAATACAAAATCCCGATTGACCATGGCATGGAAACTTCGTAGAAAGGATTTGTGGCCCAAGTTTGAGAAAAAACCATAGAATATCGATACTTTATACATACAACAATATTCATACTATAGGTCTCTCATTTTGCTTTGATGCCAAACAAAAAGAATATAGCAGATCTAACAGGTGAGACCAGAGAGATAGAAACTAAATAACTAAGAAATATATTCAATTTTCTCCAAAGATATTCAACATACAATAGATTGGATATTATATACCCATGGAAGTAGCTAAACAAATTCCTCGTAAATAGGAATGCATGTCCTAGAATAGACACAAGTAACATATACAACAAATTATATTTTTATAACTACATAACAATATAATATCCAATAATAACTTATTAATTACTACGACAAAGCATTAATTGCATGAGCATTAGATTAATTTCCTAACAATTGGCTATCACATAAGGTTTGCAACTTCAAATCAAATATAAATTATCATAATTTACATCTATTAACATATATGAATTAAATTTGAATAGTAAATACTAAATATTTTTAAATTGATACATATAATAACTTGTTTCATTGATGATGTGGGAGCATAACTTCTGAAAGCCATAACTTTTGATCTGATCGTTGGATTGTCTTGAAATTTTTCGGGGTGGTAGATATTGGTCAATAAGATGCCATAACCAATTTTTTGACAAAAAAATTTAGTGCCCTTATGACTTATTTTATAGGTCGGATCCTTCATCTAGTGGTCTAAAATTAGCTCGAATGTTTTTATGCTTTTGTCTAGGACTTAGAGTTTTAATAAATTTCATTATGCCTTATAGAATAAGCCAATATTTGGTGTGACCATTCAATTATAGAATTTAGGGGCCCTCGAGGTATTTTACTAACTTAGGTAACTTTTTGCATTTTAAGGGTTTTTAGAGTTAATGTGAAATAAAAGGAAGATTGTAATGATCTAAAATATTAGTGTGGATTACGGAATGGGAAGAAAAATATTTTTAATCTTCTGGTTTCTTTGTAAATTGTTTTTTTCTGTGTTTTAGAGGTATTTCAATCTCTTACATTGGATCCACATCAATTAGTATCGAGCAGGATCTGGATCTTATGAGAACAGTTAAGATAATATTCTATGTAATTTAAAGCCTTTATTTTATATAAGCATTGCTAGATGTGAGAGGGGAGGTTATACCTAGGTGAATAGGAATATTCATAACCTATATAGATAATTTGCTAAGATCATAGGAGAAGTTACCCACCTTAGAGGGAGAAATACAAATGGGGATGATTACCCAATTAGTGATATTTAAGAATTACCTTTGTTAATGAATGAAAGAGGAAATGAGGGAAACAATGAGAGAGATGAAGACACCTTGAATGAGATACAATTTGAGGGAGATTGGTCCAGTCTTTAGAGGGAAAGAGTGATGACATCAAGATTAATGTTCCCGATTATGGTGGAGGGTTACAACCAGAGGAGGTTATTGACTTGAATCGCATGGAAAAAATATTTGAGTGGAAAACCCTTTCCGAGGAGAAGAAGGTTATGTTTGCATTTACTAATTTGGTCATACATGAATTTATTTGGTGGGACCACCTAAAAAAATTGAAGACAAAGGAAAGGAAAGGGAAAGATATAAAATTGGAATAAAATGGTGAAAAAGATGAAAGAAAAGTTTCTTCCTGTGTAGATTGTTCTTAGACATGATTTAAAAGGTTTCAAAACCTAAGACAAAAGGATCTCGGTATTGAAGAGCATAGCAATAAAGTTTACAATATATCGATGTGGGTGGAACAAGGAGATTCCAAAGAACATAAGGCTACAAGGTATGTAAATGGTTTGAGTTATACCATGCATCATGAACTAAATATGCTCTGGATCCATATCCTCGATGATGTGTATCAACTGGCATCAAAATTAGAGGAAAAAAACAAGAGGAATAATTTGAGAAGATATTTTAAGAGAGGGCCATCATCATATCCAATGAGAGGCGAGGTAGGTTTGATTCTATAAAAGATGAATCCTCTAATGCGGAACCACATGAAGAATCTATTCAAAGCCATGGTAACTACCAAAGAGGTAGGGGGTTTCGTGAGGGGATGAGTTTATAATGGAGGAAGGCATTGGAATAGCTCCCAAAGGTAGTATACATGTTACCAATGTAGTGAATAAGGGCACACATATTTTCGTGTCCACTCTCCCCTACTAAAAATAGATGGTAAGTAGAAAAACCACAAGTAAACCTAGTTGAAGCTAAAGATGAAGAATAAATGGAGGTTACCTGTAGACTTAGGTGAAACCCTCATGATAAGGAGGATGATGATCGTCCCAAGGAAGGAGAAAGAACAAGATGGTGTTGGTGTTGATTCTTGGCTATGGAAAAATATCTTTCAAACAAGATGCACCTCTAGAGGAAAGGTATGTAAAATTATTAATGATGGTGGTAGTTAAGAAAATATGGTCTCAATTGTGATGGTTGATAAGCTCGGTTTGAAATGTGAAAATCACATGTATCCCAATATTATATCATGGTTCAAGAAAAGGAACGAGGTAACCATAGATCAAATATTTCTTATAAAGTTTTCAATTGGGAATACCTAAAAAGATGAGGTGTTGTGTGATGTTATCCTGATGGATGCATGTCATATATTCATAGGGAGGGCTTGGCAATATGATAGTAAGGTTACACATGATGGAGGGAAAATACATATAATTTTATGAAAGATGGTGTAAAGGTGGTCTTCTTACCCTTCAAGGAAGAAGAGAAGAGTGAGAAATTATTGAATACAAAAGATTTTGTTGTAGAAATTGAAGAAGTTGGTTTTTTTGCACGATGTCAAAGAAGGTCCCAAAATAGAGGCCTTTGATATACCCGATGTGGCAACAAAGGTACTAATAGAATCCAAAGATGTCATATCGGATGAGCTACCAAATGGGTTACCTCTAAAGTAGAATATACAACATCATATTGATTTAACTCTAGGATTGGCCTAAAGTAGGAAACCTACGAGAATGAGTCCAACATAGAGTGGGGAGTTGAACAGAAAGTGACAGATCTAATACGAGAAAAGGTTAGTGTAATAAAGAATGAGCATATGTGTAACACTTACGCTATTAAATCCTAAAAATGGTGGAGGCTAGAGAATATGTGTGGAAATTAGGGCCATAAATAAATTTACAATTAAGTATCAATTCAAATTCTAAGATTGGATGATATGATTGACGTGCTAGCAAAAGCTCGATATTTTATTAAGATTGACCTATGGAGTGGGTACTACCGAGAACCATATCCAATGAAGGGGATGAATGTGAAATGTATTTTTTTTTTAAATGGATTGTACGCAGTGGATGACGATGCCATTTGGGATATCTAATGCACCCAATACATTCATGACGTTAATGAATAGAGACTGAGAGAATATAATGGTAACTTTTTGGTTGTCTATTTTGATGATATTTTGATATTCAAGTAAAATAGTGGAAGAACACTTGTTACATATGAAATTGGTGTTAAAATTGTTATGAAAACGAGTTTTTATATAAACTTAAAGAAGTGTAGATTTCTTCATAAAAGTATCTAGTATTTTTTTGGTTTTTCATCTCAGAGGATGGAGTGAGGATGAATGAGGAAAAAGTGAAGGAGCTTTTAGAATGGCCTATTCCAAGGAATGTGACAGAGGTTTGTAGTTTTCATGGATTGAATTTTTTTTTATAAAAAAGTTTATCAGGAATTTTACTAGCATTATCATAGCCATAAAAAAGTGTACAAAGGGAAAGAGTTTGTATGGACCAAGGTAGGAACATATAGTTTTGAATTTTTTAAGAAGAAAATTTCAGAGGCACCTATTTTGGTATTGCCAAATTTTAGCAAGGTTTGAGGTTTATTGTAATGCCTCACATGTCAATATTAGAGTTTTATTGAGTCAAGAAGGGAACCCTATTGCTTTCTTCAAAGAAACACTAAATGAAGTCAAGAGGAAATTTTCTACTTATGATTAGAATTTTATGTTATTTTTCAGTCAATAAGGCATTGGAGACATTACTTAGTAGCTAAGGAATTTGTACTTGTTATTGATCATGATGAATTGAGGTATGTAAACACACATAAGAAACTAAATAGTAAGCATACAATGTGGGTTTCATTTTTGGAAGAATATTGTTTTTTCATAAACCATAAGTAGGGTAAACGAAATCAATTTGTTGATGCCTTTAGTAGGTGTGTATCACTTTTGATAACAATGGAAAATGAAGTATTAGGGTTTGAGGTAGTTAAGGAATTGTATGAAGATGATCCATATTTTGGTGATGTTATGAGACGATGTAAGGACCCTACGATGGGTAGTAATTCTTATGATTATTTGATATAATACAGATTAGTTATTTAGGGAAAACAATTTTCCATCCTTGTTGGTTCAATGAGAGAAAATATCATAAGAAAATTACATAGTGGGGTTGGTTGGACAGTTTGGTATAAGTAAAATAGTTTCTCTTGTGGTAGAAAAGTATTATTGGCCAAAGGTAAAGAGGGTACATAAGTAGGATTGTATCAAGATGTAGAGTTTTCCAAATGCCTAAGGGCCATGCACATAATATAGGGCTATATATGCCATTACTTGTCCCTATATGGACATGGGTTTATTTGAGTATGGATTTTGTGTTAGGACTTCCTAACACACAATAAGGGAATGATTTTATCTTCGTTATGGTTGATACATTATCTAAGATGGCACATTTAATTGCTTGTAAGACAAAAAATGATTCTTCTTAAATTTCATATTTTTCTTTTTTAGAAGTGGTTAGGTTACATGGAGTGTCGAGAATGATCACATCAGATTGGGACACGATTTTGAGTCACTTTTGGAAGACTCTATGGAGGAAAATGGGAACATAACTATAGTTCAGTAGTACATATCAGCTCCAAACTAATAGGCGAGATAGAAGTAGTGAACAAATCTTGTGAAATATATTAGGTTGTATAGTTGGATAAAATCCAAAATAATGTGATTTGGCTTTACCACAATATAAGTTTACTTATAACACTTGGTAAATAGGTCAACAAGGAGGTCTCATTTCTATATTTTCTATGGTAGGAACCCTAAGGGAGCCGTAGATCTGATTGTGCTACCTAATGAAGATAAAACCAATGATGATGCAAAAGCATTTGCTTAACCCATGCTACAATTACAGGAAGAAGTGATAGAAAACTTGAAGTTAATAATGCAAAATATAAAAAAGTTGCATATTCAAGTAGGAGAGTAAATGTATTGGAAGAAGGAGATATGGTTATGGTTTATCTTAGAAAATAGAGGTTTCAAAGGGTACATATAATAAACTAAACTATAAGAAGATTGTCTTGTGTAGGATTCTAAAGAAAATGAGTGATAATGCTTACAAGGTTGAGCTACCTAGCAACTTTGTTATTTCAACAATTTTTAATGTTTTTGACTTATCTAAGGTTCCATTTCATGAGAAAAATTTTGTGGAGGAGGAAGAAATAAATGGGGAGAAAAAGATGTTGAAGAAGAAAAAGGACGGTAATGTGTGTCTTGGACCAAAAGATAGTCAACTGCTAGACATGGGACTATAATAGAGATTTGGTGTAGTAGGAAGGTTTGCATGAGTAGGAAGAAAATACTTGGATTCTTGAGTGGGAGTTGAAGAAGATCGACAATAGAAATTATGAATAAATTCCATCTATTGAATTCGTAGGAGCATAATTCTTTTCAACCAATGGAGAATGTGCGGGAATAAAAATTCTAAAGGCCATAACTTTTGATCCAGCCGTTGGATCGCCTTACAATTTTTCAAGGTGGTAGGTCTTGATTAGTAATATGCCATGAAAATTTTGTTGAGAAAGGTTGTTGACAATTTGGCATATTTTTGGGGCGATTCCTTCATCTAGTGGTAGAAAATTAGCTTGAACGTTTTTTCACTTTTTTAGAACTTTAATAACTTTTTCTATGATTTATAGAATAATAAAAATTTGGCATGAACCTTCAATTGTGAAGATATATTTTGTACTAAAAAATTGGGGCCCATCCGAGGTGTTTTAATAGTAGGTAATTTTTAGCATTCTAGGGATTTTTAGATTTAATGAGAAATAAAGGAAGATTGTAATGATCTAAAAGATTAGTATAGATTCTAAATGGGAAGAATATAATTTTAAAGCTTCTAGTTTGTTTGCAAATCTTTTGTGTGTGTTTTGGAGGTATTTCAACCTCTTGTAGTTGGATCCGCATCAATTGAGCCTTATACTATTTACATTTCTACATGTTTTTTCTAATCATTACTTCATAAATACATTATAAGAGTTTTAAAATATTTTTACTAATCAATATTTCATAACATTATAAGATTTTTTAAATATTTTGTCATTTATCTATACATCGTCATGTCTTTGTGCTCAACACTATTTTTACATGGGTTATTCTATTAAAACCTTCAACAAGTTAATTGCAAGCTATTGTCCATGTTATTGCTTTTGCCTTGGTGTAATGTGAGGTTTTCGAATATTTTTGTTTTCACCTTATTGCAATGGAGGATTTGAACTGCATTCACCCTTTTAAAAGAATGCACCACATAATTATCATACCGTAACCTTTTAGACTTTTTTTGAAGTTATTATTTTTATAAATTAAATGGAAAAGTACACTTTTTTGTTATAATTTATAATTTTTTTATGTTGATGTTAAAATGTATAGTAGGCATTGAATTTACTCATTGTACGATTTTTTATGTAATTATATATTTCTATTTTTATATATTCAAGCAATTAAACATTTAATATTAGAAAAATAGTATAATATTTTTGAAATTTTATTCTCAAATATTTTATTTTTAATACCAAGACTTTATATTATATTTATTAATAATGATGATTATTTAAACTTCATAACATCAATGAATATTTAATCTAGAGGGACCAATAAATATTTAATCCATTTGAAATTTTGAAAAGTGAAAACAACATTGATTAACCTCATTTGAAACAACTTACACCGAACTCTCAAAATATATTTATAAATTGTAGATTTTATGCATCACATTAATACTTATTTTTCTTATATATTACATGAATCACATTAACAAACATTATATAAACTAACATCTTTATGTTAAAATAAATATTATTTTATAATAGATATTATTTTTATGATGTTAAAACTTTATAATATAAAAACACAAATAAACTAAAATCATAGTCATTTTTTTCCATAAAATTAATTAACAAACAAAAATATATATTAATATTATGAAAATTAATTATATTGACTTAAGAGAAGAATAATAATAAAAATACTTCCTCATATGAATAATATGAACCTTACCAGAAGAATAAAATTAGAGTTTATATTTTAAACTTCCCTGATTGTGGTAATGACAATCAAGATTATGTATAAATTTGAAAAAATTATATAAAAACTGTGTAGTAATCTTTTTCTTCTCTATATTTCAGAGAAGCAGCAGACGACAGGCGTTAGAAATCAGAAACTTGCAGGCACTAAATTGAGAGTACCTGCAGATATATTAAATATAACTCCATGCTAGTTCCTTCCACAGGTAGACGCTTGTCACCACGCATGGCATTTATAAAGAATATCGAGGAGGAATATGACATTCATTTCCATGAGTGTCATTATATATACTCTTCGACAATCTTGTTGAAATTATAACTTGCTTCACAATGGCTGCTATGAATATTTACAAGCTCGAGCTGTCTACAAGAATTCTGTGCCTTATAATGCTTCTTCTTCTGGTATGTATGGAAATTGCATACGTTTGTATCTACTCGTCATTTTCAATCATTTTAAATTACAAATTTGCATTGCATTGCAAAATTCATTATTAGTTATTTTATTTTGAAATCACTGTCATTAATTTTTTGGCATTTTTTCTGATCTGTTTTCTAAACATCTCTTCAGCGACGTTTGGGATGTTAGTGAAAAGGAATTGCTGATACGTTGAAGAGCTATATATACATATTATAACATTGATGTAGGGTGAAGATCTTGTAATATGTATTTATAGATCTTCACCCTGCTAGTAATATATGTATATACAGATCATAAGCCCGTCTTCTAGATCACCTTTCAGGTTTTAGTGTTTACAAATATTTAACTTGTTAGATATGCATAAATCTTCAGGCTACTTACAATTTCTATCATATCATAGAAATGCTTAAGAGGAGTCTAGAAGATACAGTGTTTCCAAAACTAAAAATATAAACATGCATCCCTATGAGTTTCAAACATCTAATGCAAATGACATTTTTCCAGGCATTTAGTAGAGGTGATGAATCGACAATGTTGAGATGGGAAAATCAGTTGCCTGGGCTAAGCATGCCAGCCCGTCTGGTTCACCAGATGTCTCCCTTAAAACAAGATGAAGCTGTGTTGCTTGCAAATGACATAGCAGCAAACGGACTGAAGGCTATTTCAGAGAAGAATAATAATTTCTGTAAAAGAGGAAGGCTATTATGTGACAAATCTGATATACCAAACTTGGATCCATGCTCTGTGGATTCTTTTCTTCCTTACAAAAGAAAGTTACTAGACCTCATAAAAGATGGATTTGTGGGTAGCTGTGCACAGAAAACAACATTATCAGATGAGGCAAAGCAATTACACAATACTTTCTTCCAATTAAAAGATATTGGGACAGTTGGTCAAAAGCTGCTCTTTCCTGACTTTCATGAGAATGGTGTTTCTGAGAAGGTATCGTTTCTCCCACATAAAGTTGCCCAGAATATCCCTTTCAATAGCCAACACTTGTCCAACTTACTGGAGGCCTTCAACATTCCATCATCTGGATCCGAAGTTCTGACAAAAGAAATGGCTAACACATTAAAGGCATGTGAAGCACCTCCTTCAAGCATAGAGACTAAAACATGTGCCACTTCTATAGAGTCCATGGCAGAGTTTATTTCCTCTGTCATGGGTGGTTCTAAGGTTGAGGCTGCAGAGAGTAGTCTTTCAACCAAAAAGCTTAGTAATCAAGTGGTGACAGTAATGGGTTCCAAGCTTCTGGCTCCTTCCACAAACAAACATGTTGCTTGTCATAATATGGTATTCCCTTATCAGGTCTATTACTGTCACTATGTAAAGGATACTAACATGTATTTGGTGACACTGAAGGAGGTGAAAAGTGGGGTTGTGCAGAATGTGGTAGCAGAATGTCATATGGATACCAAGCCTTATCCTCCCAATAGCATGGCATTGGTTGAGTTGAAGATAAAACCAGGAGAAAGTGAATTTTGTCATTGGGTACCTAGTAATACTCTTCTTTTTATGAAGGCTTGAGTTCCTGGTGATATGGTATTTAGTTTGGATTTGATTTCATAAATAAAGAGTTCAAGCCAAGTGAGTGAATTATTGAGTGGATTTTTGGTTTGAAAATTTGCATTGAAGGTTGAGTGAGTGAAGACCATGTTGTGGAAGTTCAGACATCACCGTATATGTCTGTACTCAATGGAGAGAATGAGTAATGTATAATATATTTGTACCCAATAGTGAGCATAAATAATGTATATATTTGTATTCAAATATATTGTTTTATAAATTGTGTGGCTTTCCTATCAAGAGTTATGGAGACTGGAATCATTAAAAATTTGTGTGTCCAACTCTTCCACCAAATAAAGTTGTTAATTTTAAATGAGTGATGAAGGACTGAATCAAGTAATGCAATCAACTTTTTATAGAATTAAATAAAGTCTACAATAAATGTCTGTATCTAATGGTGAGTACAAGTAATGTATATATCTGTACCCAATGGTGAGCAAAAGTTTTATATATATGCCAATGTATTTTATATATTTAATTTAATTTAATTTAAAAATTAATGTCCAGAAGTAACCAAAAAGGTTAATGGGACTACAAGAGGAGCAAAGAGAACAAGACAATGCAGGAAGGTAAAAACAAATACAAAACAAAATACAAGAAGCAACTGGAAAGACACAAGATACAACAAGTCTATGTGTCATGCTTAAGAGGTTCTATGCCTGGTAGATCGTGACTGTTGTGTGAAGTCATGTGCCCGTTTATGCCTCTCGGTGTTGTGTAGAAGGCTAAAGGAATGAACCAATAGTCTGAGACCCAAGGCTGCCATGATGATGTTTGAGGAGGCCATATCTATGTTGGGTCATCTTCACGATATATGCATCTATAGGTAAATGACTTAGGCACACCTATAATGATCAAGAAAAATAATCTTGTAAGTGAAAAAGGTAGAAATTAGATAATATTGTATGTAACAGATCAATAGTAAGAAGAAGAAGCTGAGGAAAATAGTTATACTATGAAAAACCTAGTGTAAAGTTATAACTATTAATAATTATTGCACATAAATAAAATCTTCTACACTAGCTTGATATATTTCAAGTTTTAAGAAATTGAAGGAATCATTCCACGGGTTCTTTTTATTTTATTTATGGGTGAATTTTTATCTTTAACACATTTTCTAAGGCAATGTAGTATGAATTTGTTGTAGAATAATTCTTGAGATGATTAAATATGGTAATATGTAATTAAATCATACTTAATCCTGTATGAGAGCTTAGCTCCATGCGAATAATAATGGTTAGGCTCAAGGCTACAATCTTAGCACATCTTCAAAAGTTTCTAAGGATCACCAATAATAATGGTTTCATTCTGGGTGAAACATGTAACTTTTGGCAATAATACATGTTAAGATAGTTAGTCGTACAACGTGACACAAATATAGTAAGAGGAAAGCATTTAAAAGATTTTTTGGAACAAGAGTCAAGTAACGTTAGTAGATATTTTATATTTATTTCATTGTATGGTTTTTTCTACATATATATTTAGTTTGTTTAGTTGTCAAAAAGATAGATGGGAGTTACATTTCTCACCTTTTTTACGTGGTGGTCACACTTCCCCACTTCCTATTTATACATCTCTCGTAAAGTTATTTTATAATTCATTCAATAAACAAGATATATTTTGGCTCATGTTTGGTGACTCTCTCTTACAGATTACTCTCTTTATGTGTTCATAATTTAGCGGTGCTCGATCTTAGCCCACATCCTCACATGATATAAAATATCATCCCGGTAATTGAATACCATTGTTTTTGTGTTTATTTTGTTGGAATCTTGAGATTTTCAAGCTTGTTATTCTAGATCATTTGATCTTTGAGTATGCTCTTCTCTTGCATATTTGGCTGATATGGAGAATAAGAAAAGACAAAAGGAAATCGATGGTTTTGTATGATAATTTTCATTTTGTACATTATATGAAGAATCAAATTGCACTATTGAGTATGGTTCGTGCTAAAAACTAAGATCGAAAATAAACTTGAATATTCTTTGAAGCGGACCAGATCCAATATTTTTAGGGTTTTTATGGTCATCTCTGGGACATTTGATGGAATTCCATGCCACGAAAAAGATCAAGTATTTTAGGTCTTCCCAAAAAATCAATGGGTGTTTTTCAATTAGAAATATTTGGTGGTGATATTTCTTATTGAGTTTGGTCATTATTTTTTATTGAGAATGTTTGTTGGTTGTTGTACCTATCTTGATGGTCATACCTCTACAATACGTTGTACCTAGCCATGAGCGAGTTTGGTTTATACTTGGTCTAGTTTGTGTGTGGTTTTACCTTCAGTTCATTTGCACTTAATTTTTAAGTAGGCATGATAAGTTATTAGTTGTATCTTCTCACCAAAGGTAACATCATTTGGTGCAATTTTGAGGAAGACCAACCACCATGTTTCATATCCTTAGCCCTTGGTCACTCCCTCCCTACCCTAAGGGGCTTAACTCATGTGAGGTAAAAAAGTTTCAAGTGTTCAAGCAAGTGTTGAAATTTGAAGAGGTGGAGGAATGCAATTTTCTACAAAGGCGTGGCGAAAGTGTTGAAATTTGCAAGAGAAAGGAACTTATAAAGGCATACCTTTATACTAGAAACTCCCTTTAAGGTGTCTTTTTTTTTTTTTGAAAGTGTGTATTTTTTCAAGCTCTTTGCAATGATGGTCCTACAGATTCTTCTTAGGCCTTGAAAATTATACATGCACTACATTATAAAGTGTCATATCTTGGGGTAATGTAATAATGAACTAAAATTAAGTTCCACTTTGGGGTTTTATCATGGTTTTGGCATTAACTCTCATCATTATTTTTCCAACTAAATTTAGAGAACTATTTTTCCTAAAAACAAGGGATACATGATCATAAATATTAAATAATCTAATTATCTATGTTCTTGGACTCATTCATGAGCCAATTGACTATAAGTAGATGATAAAGTGGTTGTACAAAAATGACATGGTTTCTGAGCTAATATGTGTCACTATTATTGATGATATTTAGCACCATCTTGCATACACTAAATGTGCTTTCACTTCTTGGATATTCATCTAAAAATTGTATATATACCATGAATCTCCATCTAAAAGTGATTCTTTGTTAGGAAACCATTCATGTGTGGATGATGTTGAGACTACCACTGATCCTCCTCCTACTTTAGAAACCCCATCTATAATTGAGGAAAAAAATTTGATACATCGAATCTAGAGTTTATTCTTTAAGAGATTATAGTGCTTATTTACAATAATATTACGACATTCCTCTTCTACCTATTGCTACTTTAGAGTCCAAAGTCACTTCTTTGAGAGATTCTAGTGATTCTTTGTAGTAGGATCATGGGATTCCCCCTCACATGTTTCTACTTCGAGTTGAGAGTCACTTCTTCAAGAGATTCCAGTGATTTTTTACACTTTGATCATGAAATTCCTCTTTTTTTTACTTCAAAATAAAAATTTAACATTTGTTTATTAACATTTGTAGGAATTTTAGATTTGTAAGAAATTATATTTTACAAACCACGAGAACTCCTAAAGGTAGAAAAAGTTACTCGCATATATGGACTCTTGAATTTTACCATGAGCATGGAGTTTAAGCCCTAATTTCACCTTGGAATCATGGTAAAATCATATTATGGATTAGCACACACTTTTTAAGACTAGGGATTGCATCTTTAAGAGGATCACTCGAGTATTCTTCACAATCAATAATGTATGGGAGTGACCTTAATTCCCATGCATACATATACATAATCCTTTTATCCTAATAATATACATCAGCAATAGTAAGGGTTGGGAAAGAAGATGATCTATTTAAGGACCCCATGCTATCTTCATTTGTTCAATAGAAGAACAAGAGATAACTTGAAGAGTTGGAAGCTAAAAGAGTGCATAACATCAATATATTTATAACTCCCATCCAAATTTAGGATAGGAGTTGGTGGAAAATGTTTCAAATCTTCCACACATTAATTTCCTTTCTATGGAGAAATAAAATCAAGACCTTCATCAAGATTTTTGCTAATAAAATTAGTTGCATTCTCAACTTACTATAGGAGTAGGAAAGTTGATTCAAGTGCCACATACTTCACAAAAAATAAAATATACATCAACATTCAAATAAATTCTTTTCAAAGACCCTTTAGTGTTGTTTCCAAGAAACAATTGAAATAAATTCATATATGGCCAAGACACCATTGAAACAATTTTTTGCATTGTAAAATAGGATTTTTATAAAAGTGGTAAGAGGGAGATAGTAAATGAGAGTGTACTAGAAAATTCTCATCATTAGTGTTAAGAAGATTAGAGTCCAAGCCTTATGGGAACTTTCCATTCAGAAAAAGATAAGAAAGACTTAGTTATGAATGGGAACATATGATATTGGACATTTTTTTGAGATGATTAGAAGGAAGTTGATGAGTTTAGGCATTCCAATCAATGAAAAGTGGGTGCATCAATGCTTGAATTACAATGAAATGCAAAGAATGTACAATAGTTACAAAAAGAAGAAGGGAGAAGTTTAATGTATGCTAGAAATATAATGAAGACACAAGATATTTCTTGAGGAAATTGAAATATTTAAGAAGAAGGGATATCTTAATTTATTGAACCAATATCTTAATTGGTTCAATCAATGATGCATTTTGGGCCACTTTGATCCTCAATGACCTAATTGTGAAAATATAATGTTATTTGGCGTTTAAATTTATCCAATACTTCATGAGCCTTCTCCACATACATTTAAATTTTATTTCTATGAGGAAGCCTTCTTTTCACCTCCCTCTTGTAAAAAAATGGATTGGATTCAAACAGGGGTTATGAGTAAATTGCGGTCCAATTGTGATAGTATTGGTAAAAAATATGAGTTTATTCCTATTTTAATTTTTCCTCCCAGGAAAAAATTATATTGATCTCATTCCACTCTTCACACTAATCTAGTGACTTTTATGATGGTCTACTTGTATACTCCCAACTAATAGCAATTTCACTCAATTCAACCCAAACAAGGTCTTGCATAGGATTGTACAAGATGATAGAGATATCATGTAAGGAGACTTTTACACACATATAATAACCTTAGTTTATTTTTTCCTCTATAATAAAGGTTTTTAAACCATTCTTATCATACTAAAGCCCTTTTTATAGGGGAACACTAAAACTTCTCACAATACAATTCTGGGACTAACCCTTATGGCAAAACAAAGATTCATAACGGGTTTCATCTAAAATTTAGAGTCTTGGAGGATTCTAAATGAATGTATACATGCTTCAAACATCCTAAACATCATCCACACATCTACATACCCATAAAAATGGTAAGGATGTTAATTTTATTGTAATTATTGTATTTACAGTTTGATTGTTCTCATGAAACAAATGCAAAGTTAGGTAAATTACTAGGCCAAGATGAGTGTTTCTAAACCTTGGAACTATGTAATAAATTCATTCCATTTTAAATATAGGATTAGTGAATTATGAGAAACAAAAAAATTTCCTTCTTCTATATATTATTACTATGTTTTTAATTTCCTACTTTGTTATAGACTCTTTTGTATTTGTTTTTTTGAATGAAAATCCCCCCATCCTCTCTCCCTTCTCATTCAAATTTAGTTAGAGAAAAACAAACACATCTTAGGTTTCTCAACCCAAGGTGGTTACCAAGCTAGGTTGCACAAGTATTTACAAGGTGAATAAGGTGATCTTCTATCCACCATGTGCCACTAAGTTTCCATTCTATTTCCATGAAGAATCAAGATCAAGAAAGGAGAGAAGATTAAGGGAAAACACCTATTAGACAAACTAGGAATTCAAATTTTCAAAATATTAGGTTTTGGTGGGAAAATAGGTTTGAAAAGCTATGATACAAGGAGATAATAAGAAACAACAAGAAGACAAGACTTTATTGACCCAAAATGAGGTCTAAGACCTCAACACACCAAAATTTCTCTATATACCTCTTGATTTCCCAGCATCATTTGAGCCCTACAAACTTAAACTTTATGACTATAATATGTTTTTGGCCCCAATTGCATCAAACATTGCACATTTGGTTGATTGGATCAAGGAGAGAGGTAATTTAGCCTATTTGAGTCATATGAACTTAATTACGATGATGTGATGAGATTTAGGGATTAGTTGGTCTCAATAACATCGTGCACATTAAATCAATTGTGACTATATGATGTGTTTTGGGGTTTTATGGACCCTAATTACATCATTAGCTAAAATAATTAGTTATATGGGTGAAGAGAGAAGTCACCCAGAGGTACATGGTAGTGTGCAAGAATGTTTCACTAAATGAGGATGCCATGAAGAAGGAGATAGTCATTATTGACCATCGTGCATAAGATATTACATGAATGTGTAAGATGAAGTGGAAGAGAAAAGAAAAGAGAAGGGAGAGAAGATTGCATAGCTGAAGTTAAAAGGACATGTAGAAGGATTCTGAATAGAAGGTCCAAAGTGAACAAAATATTACCATGGTGCACAACTAAGTGCACAAAAGAGGAGACCCTAGAAAGATGGGAGAGCACAAAGGAGTGTGCAAGCAGAGAGAATAATTTAAGATGAGGATTTTAGGAGTGTGAAGATAGGAACACATGAAAATGTAAGAGAGATAAATCCAAATAAGAGTGACTTTTTCATTCTAATCCATTAGATCTAAGTAGAGTGAATAATTATGATGACCAAGTTTCCTCATTCCTTCTCAAATTAGTGAACTATTACTACGAAAATGAGCAATTCAAAATATGGAGGGTTTATGGTACCTCAAGGTGGATAATGATGTGTATGGGTACAGGTGATGAACTCCTCCTTGATGTGAGCTAGAAACCTACACAAAAAAGAATACTACGGAGGAAAATGGATTAGTATAGATATGGAGGTTTCCCAACTAATCTTGTCTCGAGAAGTGTGAGCTTCATAAGATGGATTTCAAACCTCATTTTTGATAAAGATAGATAAACTAAATGGATATGGATTTCATATAACTGTAGAATTCAAAGTAAAACAAAAATTGAAATGTTAGATATAAGATGATGAAATAATATCTTATCTAAATGAACACAAAAAAATCAAACCCGAGACTACAGGGGGCTAGTCGATGAAAAATGGGGCAAGTGGACTAAGACAATGATGTAAAATGTAGATCTTAAGGTTCGATGATAAATGCGAGGTGATAGATTGGAACTGCACAAAGTCTAAAACATGAGGAAATAGAAAGGATGCAAAAATGAAGATCTAAGGATAAATATTGAAAATATGGAATGGATCAATGATGAATATGTTGGGTCGGAGAAATTGACAAATGGTGGCGTAATGGATTAGGGATGACAGAGGGGAAGAATGACTGGATCTCGAGGATAGGTGGATACGATAAATAGAAAATAGATTGTTGTGAATCTGAATGACAGAGAAATTGATGCAATTAAGGCTAGGTCAATGACAACTTTGACAAGGTCGATGGTGAATTTGGTGAGCTAGACTTGTACGACTATGGGTGGGATGAAAAATAGATATCTCGTAGATGAAAACATAGGCTAGACAACTAGAGGTGAAGTTCTAATGATACCTTAACCTACACAAGATGAAATATGAAATAAAGAAAATAATAATGAAACAGGAAAGATAACTCCTAAAATCTCCAAATTTTATGTCCAAAAGATCCAAGAAGACTGCGGGATAGGTAGGAAGCTGCAAAAGACACCCAAAGATGAGGATAAGATCGCAAGATAGTAAAAGGGTTCCAAAGTTGCATCCTTGAGAATGGAGGGCGCAAGGGCGTCTTTATAGGGTCGATAGTGATCCGGAGGGGTCACCATCAATTATGGGCACCCGTCCATTTCTTCGGTGGGAAGGTGAAGGGATAGATACAAGGAGCCCATAAGGAGTGAGATTAGGGGGTTATGATTCTTAGGTGGGTTAGGATTGCATATGGAAACAAAATGGGTAGGTGAGTGGAAATGGATTAAATAAAGGAAAAGGGTGGATGAAAACATTAAATGGGTGTGTTTAAGAGCATAGAAATGATAAAATGGAGGAATCTAGAGATAGGAAATAGATTAATGAGGGATTAGAATTAAGTAAGGATTATTAGGGAAAGATAATGTGAGTTTAAATAATAATGATAAAATGGGAAAATAATATGGTATTTAGTTTGGATTTGAGTTCGGTGATATGATATTTAGTTTGGATTTCATTTCATAAATAAATAGTCCAAACAAAGTGAGTGAGTTATAGAAGAGAGGATTTTTGTTTTGAAAACTGCATTAAAGGTTGAGTGAGTGAAGACCATGTTTTTAAAGTTCATACATCACCATATATGTTTGTATTCAATGGAGAGAATGAGTAATGTATATATTTGAATCCAATAGTGATCATAAATAATGTAAGTATTTGTACTCAAATATATTGTTTTATAAATTATGTGGCTTTCCCATTAAAAGTTATGGAAGCTAGAATCATAAAAAAAAAAATTGTGTGTCCAAATCTTCCATCAAATAAAATTGTTAGTTTCAAATGAGTAATGAAGGATGGAATCAAGTAATGTAATCAACTTTTCTAGAATAAAATAAATTTTACAACATATGTATGTATCCAACAGTGAGCACAAATAAGTAAAAGTTGTATACATACATACATGCATGCATGCATATATATATATACCCAATTTTAGGCCAATGTAATGTAAATGAATAAAACAAAATATTTCTTTATAAATTGCCTAGCTCTCCCACTAAATACCTATAGTTACTTAGTTTAATGAGTTATAGAGGTTGGAAGCATTAAAATAAAGTTTTTGTATCCAACTATTCCATCAAATACAATTAAATTTAAATGAGTGGTGGAGGGTGGAATTGAGTAATGCAATCAACTTTCATGGAATCAAATTAAGTTCACAACATATTTGTATATCCAATGGTGAATATAAGTAATGTATATACTTGTAGTTAATGATGTGGTTTTACCCCATATTCAGCAAGATCATAAGCTCCATCAAAAATTCATTCAACTCATAATCATAAACATTACAAATATATAAGAATTGTGGTATAACCATTCTCTCTCTAAATAGGTTAGTTGTTCCAACAAATGACCACTAACAACTAACAAATAATATACTCTTAAAATTAATACGTTATTTTTGTAACAAATCACTTATATTAATAAACACACTGTTTAATGAATATACCTTTCCACTAATATATTTTACCATGTTAGGACTATTTCCTAACATTCCCCTTTAGTTCTAACATGGGGTGAGAAACTCAAATGTCGGTTTCAACCGATAATACAATTGATTACAAACAATGAGGATCTCGATTATAGAATTTTTTTGACATAAAATAAAGGCATGATAAAACTAAATGACACACTTTAATAAGGACTCTATAAACTACCCAAACATAAACTTATTTCAAAAACTAATTTATAGAAAACCATTATTTATATTTTTATTTTTATAACCAAACCTTTCAACTTTGACTAAAGCAAACTAAAGATGTGGGCTAAGAATAATATGGATCTTGGACGGAAGTTGAGGAATTGTGGAGCATGGATGAGGATTTGATAGGTCCGTGTTGTGGAAAACAAAAAGGAAAATGAGCTATCTAGCACCAAAATAGATTGTATTTGCCCTTTTTTATCGAACCGATCTCAAAACTATGTACTGTCAAAACGGTTTTACCATTGAAGTTTCATCGATGGAAGTCGGTGGAGATGGAGACTGACAATGTTGGAGGATTATTAACAAAATGGAGATTGACACTATGTTTTAAATGGTACACTTTCACCATTACCGGGTTCATTTTACGAAGACTCTAGTAAAATGGAGGTGGAAAATCCCGCGAATATACACCGGAACCACTTTCACATAAAGGTGAATTTTCTAATTTTGAGAATGAAATTTTTGTCCATTATTATTTGAGCGAAATTGAGTGTGTAGAGGGAAAAAATTATGCGGGCGTAGAAAAACAGATATTGGTCAATGTTGATGCATAGTTGACGTGCGACAACAAGTTTTGTTGTCACTTTTGAAATTTACTTGTATTCCTAAAAATGATAAGAAGTACCTCGAATCTACTATTGGTTTCCATGTCGATTGTACATGTGTAATTTGTTTTCAATTTTCATTTGATATTTTCTAGGTTTTTATTTTGATACAATTCAAATTCATATTAATTCCAATGATTTTTTGCAGCTCACGTCAATAAATCAAGATGAGGTGTGGATATACAAGGAATTGCACACCACTTTCTTGTTGCCATGATTTCTTTCTTTCAAGCCAGAATTGTTTTGCAGGGTCGGAAAATGGATATACCAAATTGGGCTATTGCATACATTCTTGCAACTATTGAAAGCTAAAATTTGATTAGTGCACCTTTTTATCCAATAAAATAAAAAATGACATTATAAATGCATCACTTTTGGAAAAACTAGTTATTCACTCCAAAAACTATCTCCTTTGCCTTTATTACGAGGCTCTTTTTAATTTAAAATACAAACCAATTCCTACTTGTATGGATGAGACAATGAAGAATTTTCAATTCCATTTCAAGAACAATAGGTATATAGTTTATATTTCGACATTAGACTTTAGTATGGTTATTGTCTTGATTATGTACTTCTGATTGAATCTTTATGTAGTACTAACATTATGTTCTTTTGGAATTTGATTAAATATTGACCATTTACAGAGAATATTTTTGGAGGCCCTTCCAGAAAAAAATGGCATCAAGAGGAAGAGGCCAACAACACACTGAGGCATCGGCAAATTCACAATCTGAAATGGAAGTTCACTCATCATAGAACCACCAAGCGTTTGCATTAGTTAAATGAGAGATGTAATACCCTAACATTTACTATTTACAAATTACCATTTTCTATTTACAATTTACCATTTACCATATTGAATTGACATGCAATCGAATGTTGTTGCACTTTAGGACTTTGGACTATACACATGCTTCTCAACCATCTTTTCCAACTCACTCAGTTCAATCGCATGTAATTATCTTCTCAACACCTTGCTCAACAATCCCAACCACACACAACTCAAACACAACCAATTACTACTCCAACACGGCCACCTCAAGTACCACGATAGGTTACCCCTCAACAACAAGGTATGATTTTATTGCTTTAGTACAAGTTTTGAATAGTTTTTCATATAATTTCATAGTTTTTGCATAGTTTAATAGTTTTTCATATGATTTAGTAATGATTTTTTTTTTTCTTGGACTTTTCAGTACATTGTAGTCCTTCGCCATTTGTATAAATAGTGGCACCACCACATCCTCCACCATTACAATTCAAAATGCCAACCAGAGGTTCGGAAAAAAACATTGGTAAACAAATGCCAATTCCTCCGGCCCCTAGTGGGACACTAAACATTCCTCCTCATTTCAATTCCAACCCTCTCTCTCGGTGGCTTGCCCATCGTAATAGGTGTATCAGTTTTAAATAATATAAATTTAGATGAAGATTACTTGGGCATTGATAGTAATGACCCAACATGATTTTTCAATACACATGAGATGATTCAAGGCCAATGCAGGTATACTTCTATTTCAACGTAATTTATTCAAATTTCTTTACATTTCACTTTCATTTCAATATTTGAATATTGATTTATTTTATCACAAATAGGATCAGGCCACCCAAAGGAAAAAAGAGGTAGTAGATGATGATCAACCCAAAAGCCCCATACCTCTCCAATGACATCATCTTCTTCAGATACGATGGTGAACAATTGCTACCATTTCCTTTAGAGAACTTGATTGGTTATGATTGTCAATCCCATGTCCAAGAGTTTATTATACCTCATATCAGTCAACTCATAGAATGGGAGAGAAGGGAAAAAGTACTAATCAATGAGATAATAAGTTATTTTGAAAATTATTGGCAAAGGGATAGTTTATACGCTGCATTCTAAAATCAACCTGCGAAGATGGATGCCTTACTTACCCAAGTAAGAAGTGGGACTGTCACGTATAACAACAATTATAAAGATGATATTTTAGATAAAGCATTAAACAAATTGGAAAATATTAGTGTTGAAGCCCAAGGGCATATTTTAACAAATGGTCTAAGGACAAGGATCTTGGTGGCAATTGCAAATGCCGAGAGAGATAGAGCGGTCATAAGTATTATCACTTTGAAACAATATTTTTGTTAATTTGAAATTTTCTTATTTTAGTAATATGTTTAATTGAGCTCACTTTTTTTGTAGTTGAAATATGAAAATTTGAAGAGTCAAGCAAAGGTGTTCCAAGTTCACTTGGAAACCATGAAAAGAAAATTTATCCACAACAAATGAATTTGAAAGAAAATATTGTTTTAGTTAACAAACAAAACAATACACTAAAGCGGATAATTAAAGAGAATGGCTTCAACCCTAAAATTTTATTCAAAACTAAGGCAATTGCAGATCTAGTTTGCTATCCCATGGAGATGTGACAAAGGAAGAACAAAGAATCATAAAGAATCTAAATAGTTTTGTGGAAGATCTGTTCTTAGGATTATTCAAGCAAAGAAAGATTGGGGAAAGGATTAAGAAAGATGCCAGTTTATGGGGGAAGCCATTGGGGAAAGGGGTATAAAAGATGCATATTGAGTTGAAACTTGGGGGATAAATTTCATGATTGAGGTTGAAAAATTGAAACTTTAAATTTGAAAATTTGAAATACTTTATATATTGAAGTATGAAACTTGAATGTGATGGCGTTTGAAAATTTGAAATACTTTATAATCTATATTTTTATATCTTGTTATATATTATATATAGAATTTCTAGATTGTATATGGTGTTTATGTTTGATTTGAATGTGATGGCATTATGATAATGGTTAATTATTTGTTTTAAGAAAATTTGGAATGTGGTATGACAGAGACATCTTAATAAATAGAGTTAAATCTTCTTCTCTCTACTTGTAAAATTCAAACTTTGTATCAGGTTTCTTCACATTTAAACCTTCTCAAAATCTTCTCTCTACTTGTAATGATGATTGCATTAGATGTGGATGATGACATTAGAATAGATATGGATTATGATGAATTGTATGTGGACGTAGATTTAGCTTCAAGCACGATCATGGAATATGGATGATGATAATGGATAATTATTTTAAGAAAATTTGGAATGTGGTATGACAGAGACATTTAAACCTTCTCAAAATCTTCTTCTCTCTACTTGTAATGATATGATGACATTAGAATGGATATAGATGATGATGAATGATGATAATGGATAATTGTTTTAAGAAAAATTGGAATGTGTTAGGACATAGAACATCTTCTCTATACTTGTAAAATTTGAACTCTGTATCAGGTTTCTACACATTTAAAACTTCTCAAAATCTTCTTCTCTCTACTTGTAATGAATCAATGATATGATGACATTAGATGTGGATGATGACATTAAAATAGATATGGATGATGATGAATTGTGTGGACGTAGATTTAGCTTCAAGAACATCATGGATGATGATAATGGATAATTGTTTTAAGAAAAATTGGAGTGTGTTAGGAGTCTAGGACAAAGAGACATCTTCTCTCTACTTGTAAAATTCAAACTCTGTATCAAGGTTTCACACATTTAAACCTTCTCAAAATCTTCTTCTCTCTACTTGTAATGAATCAATGATATGATGACATTAGATGTGGATGATGACATTAAAATAGATATGGATGATGATGAATTGTGTGGACATAGATTTAGCTTCAAGCATGATCATGGATGATGATAATGGATAATTGTTTTAAGAAAATTTGGAATGTCTTAGGATAGAGACATCTTAATACAGTAAAATATTCTTCTCTCTACTTGTAAAATTAGAACTTTGTATCAGGTTTCTTCACATTTAAACCTTCTCAAAATATTCTTCTCTCTACTTGTAATGAATCAATGATATGATGACATTAGATGTGGATGATGACATTAAAATAGATATGGATGATGATGAATTGTATGTGGATGTAGATTTAGCTTCAAGCACGATCGTGGATGATGATAATGGATAATTGTTTTAAGAAAATTTGGAATGTGTTATGACAGAAACATCTTAATATGGAAAAATATTCCTCTCTCTACTTGTAAAATTTGAATGTGTGATTTTATCCCACAAATTTTAAACACTTTATCAAAGCATTTTGTAAAATAAAAAATAAATTAAACATAATTGTAAAAACTCAAGCAATGTCATATGATAGGGTTTAAGCTACCTCTTGTCTTTTAGATGGTTGTGACAAAGCATATGGAAGGAAAATGAGAAATCATCCTTCGTAGCATGCTAGAAGATCTTTGATTCAAGAAAACTCAACACGAAAAATGGATTAGTATATAGATGGGTGAGTTTCCTGACATTGTCAGTCCCAGAAGTGAGAGCTTCCTCGGATGGATGTCAACCCACATTTTTCAAGAAAAAAATATGAAATAATGATTGAGTGGATTAAGGAAGAAACAAAAAGATTAAAGAAAATGCAAATGATAACCTGTACATGTCTGGACAATAGAAGTCTAGAAGTCTGAAGAGTATAACAATGGAAGAATATGCAGATCTGAACTCTGAAGGCCTTGCAAATTAGTATTCGACAAATGCATGTAACAAACAAATTTTTAAAACAAAAATTGGTATTCGAAAAATCCAAAATAGTAATTATATAAAACATATTTTTATAAATAATTGTATTTAAATAAATGTAAATATATATACCTGTAACATCTTTAATGATAACAAGAGCTGAAACAAAATATGATAAAAAGCCTCCTCAGTCAATATTTGCATCTGTAGAGTTACAATTGTGTTCATTGTTACGTCTAACTACAAACTATTATATTCAAATTTGTTAATATGAAATTGAATAAATAACCACAGTTAAAATGTAAGGTGAAAAACAATAAAAGTAAGGTCAAGGAGATACCTATTTAAAGTTGAAACAATCCATTATCAATAGCTTCTTCAAAGTTGATGTTCTCTTCTGTAGAGTGTGACGACACAATTCCAGTCTCATCATTGGGAACAGTTGTACTTGTAGTTGTATTATTTACACCTCTTCTTTTGGAAAGGGAATTCCAATGCAATTTCTCTATCAAAAGGAAAGGTTTCCATGGAGTAGCGAGAAACATAACACCTCATGCAACTTTCCATATTTTTATCCAACTTGTTTCTCAGTTTTGATTTTATAAATGATAAAGCACTGAAAACCCTTTCATCCTCCACAGACCCCAAAATCATTGTTTGGCATAACTCATATAATCTAAAATATTCATTGATGTCTTCTTGTAAGACAATACTTTGATAGATTCCTCACCAGAGCCTTGTAATAGCACCACTCTCAGAAGGTTCATCTAAATTTTTATATTGGTTCCTCATTGTTGTTGCAAAATTTGTTGATTGAGACTTTAATAAATCAACATTTAGTATACCTTTGATTTCCATACCCTTGACCTCTGAAGTCTTTGTGAAATGTTCCATTATTGTACCCATGGATTTATGGAAATGCTTTCTTACAAAGTTTTACACGAGCACCTTCAGTATTCCAAAAATTAGGATTCATCACACCCATTGCTTCAAGAATTTTATCTTTGGAGAAACGTTCTCTAATTTTTTATGATAAGGATTCTAAAATTTAAAGCTTTATTCTTGTTTCAATTGTAATAGAATCAAAGAGATTATGTGTCACAGGAACATCTTCTCTTTCTAATCCTATAATATCTTGACGTTTTTTAAAAAAATGTGCAGTGGTATGTCCCTCCCATTAACATTGATGCAGAGGTGATCATGGATATTAAATCTCAAATAGTTACTGGGATTCTTAAGATCTAATAAAGCTTTCCAATTCTCAAAAATAGGTGTATCAAAACTATCTTGGGAACAATACAAGATATCAAGACTTTGACATACCATTTTTCTCATCCGTATAAAATCCACAATATAGATTAATCTCCCATGTGCATGCTTCATCAATGTATTGATCTCCTACAACATTGGAAGAATACCAACCAATGTAAGCAAATGTCTCCAAATCAGTTAAATGGAACAACAAGTCCCTCGCCCTATCAACTTCATGATGATATTTGTGCATGAAACCAACCAACGAAGGATACTCCTCACGAACTCTGCATGCAGGTTCATACAAAGAAATCCATCTCATCTCAACATCCTTCAAAAGTTTTTTTCCATCTGTAATTCCAATTGTGAATTTTGGAACTCAAGAAATCACTTTGGGTTGCTTTCCATATAGGCATGAAGTTCTCTTATAAGGTCTTCTACTTTAGCAACATTTTCGTAGTTGTTTACCATTTTATACACTAAATTCATTTGTGAGCCATACAATGAATTGCTAGCATATAAGGGGCCATTGTTGTTTGCAATCTAACACACAACCCTGTTTGGTGACCTTGCATGACTGATGCACCATCTGCTCCAATGCATACCAACTTCATAGCAATTTCATAATCAGTCATTCCAACAATATCTTTCAAATGAGAAACAACTATTTTATGTAGGTTTTTGGCATTACAGTTTTCAACCATTTTCATAACACCCAATAGATGAGGTGTCCTTATATGATTTTCTAAAGTATAGATGTGGATACATACCCATGTAGTGTTTTTGAATTTGTCACTTCATCAATTGAAAGAGATAAACTTTTTTTTTTTACATTCTCTTTCAAATCTTCCTTCTCTATCATTGAAAGGCATTTTTCCATTTCCCATGCACTACTTGTCAACCAATGAGACTGAGGAACATTGTGCATTCCATTATATTGATACAAAACTTTGAAATCAAGGAAATCCAAAATCGGTCTTCCTTTCTTTAGTATGTGAAATAAAGTAGAGAATTGTATGAGTTTTGCATGCATGATTTGATTGATTCATCTTACCAATTTGTGATGTGATCATTCCTCCCTTTTCCATGAGATGTCTTTTTTTTTCTCTCTGCTTCATACTCTGTTGCGTATTTAACATGCATGCATTATTTTTCAGTTTTCCACCTATGTGTTTTGATTTTCTAGCCATCCTCCCCCATTACAGTCAAATATTGTTTTCCACAGTGTTTTTCTATAGTGTCCAACTTCAGTTGCATTTTTTTGTTTCTTTCCCAATTTCCACGTACATATTGTACATGTACATTCAGATGGGATCTCTTCTAAATTAGATGGTTGTATAGGTTTGATAAATGGAAATTGGCAGCCCAATCAAACTTGTATGTCCTCCCAATTGTCCACATATTCTTGTTCATTTTCAATGTTTTACTTTTTTGAGTAGAATTTTGAGCATTATCACAATCACTTGTTTCCTCTTTTGTGAACCAAATTTGAATTTGATTTTTGTGTTCCATTTTTTTGAGTATTTGTATGTGTGATATCTTGATGCACTCCTAGTTACACCCCAACAAGAAGAATATCTTCAAGATCTGGCATCTCAACAGGTATATCTTCAAGATCTAGCATGGTATCATCATAGGTGTCATTTGGTTGATACTATGTGCAAATGCATGTCCACCTCAATATTACCTTCCACACAGTCTGTACTCTGATTCATTCTAGTGGAAGCTTATATGGGTGTTGGTGGTTGTGGTATCTAGTAGTAGAGTTTCCAAAATACTTGAACAGGGACTTATGAGATTTCTTAGTTACTTTTTGGGTCTTCTCATTATGAGCACTAGCACCTTCCATTATTCTGAATGGATAAGTTGAAACTCTATCATGCATCGTGTGAAAGCAACTTCGATTCATGCGTCAACAAAATACAACATGCATGTCAGTAAAAAATCTTCATGCATGTCATGCGTCAATAAATAAGGACTATGTCATGCATCGTCAGAGAAGGACGGTGTCATGCGTCAATAAGATAATTGCATGGCAATCAAAAACATCATTAGGCAGTTGAGAGACTTGAGTCTCCTTATCGGGTGTCAAATGAATCATGTGTTATTAAATACAAAATAAGTCATGTGTCAATAAATATCATTTTCATGCATCAGAAAAAAAAATCATGCATCAACAAAAGTACAATATCAGTCGTGCGTCAACAAGAGCAGTGTTGGGCATAAACAAGCAAACCCTTGTCACACGTCGGTAATATATCCTTGTATCCCATCTATAGAAAAACTTTGTCATGCGTCAGCAAATGCAATAAGTCACGCATCAACAAATATCATTATCACTCATCATAGAAAACTTTGTCATGTGTCAACAATAGTAAAGTTGTGCGTCAACAAGATCAGTGTCGGGCATCAACCCCAAAACCCTTGTCATGTATCAACAAGATCTTTTTTTTCCTACCCATATAAAACCTTTTCCATGCATCGAAAATATTACTAGTCACGTGTCAACAAATAACACTTTCCGTGAACTTCAAACTACTAAATAGTAAACAAATCTTGTGCTCTAGTGCTTAGAGTATGCAAGTTCATGGTATTGGTAAGGTATTGGTGGTAGTATACTACCCAACGAATCACCTAGGTTTTTATAGGAGATGTTTTCAAATGTAGGTGAAGCCGACTGCAATATCTTAGAGTAAATTTTAGCAAAGTTCACCTTCTCTGTATTTTCAAATTTTCCTAAAATGGAATTTTGCCATATTATAATATTTGCCACTAAAAGTATCCTTGGCATTATTGAGGTCAAGCTAGATTAGTTCAAGTTTGGAACTATGAACTCAAATGAGCTCATTGATCTAATTTGCAAGGAAATGTACAAATTGTAACCCAATGAATGACCTATCCCGATTAGTTTTCCAATACGAGATCCAATATGTTAATCGGGCCAAGAACCCAATGCGTGATGCATCTGAGATAGACACGGGATTACAACGAATTGTGTGAAATAAATAACATTGAATGAGTTAGGAATAAAATCATTTCGGGAGAGTTACGGGAAGGGAATTTCCTACATGGTTAATGCCTGAATTTGTTCCCTTTTACTTGCTCACTTTGATATTTTTTATTTTTCTCATTTTTGGAATATGAACACGTGAACAAAATTGAATGAAAAACTGTGGAAAGAGTGAACAAAATGGAAATAATAAGATGATGCAAGTGAATGATTCCTTCCAAATGGGTTCACATGAGGTCCACTTTGCTACATCATTGACAGAGTGTAAGAAGGGTGAATGAACCAGCAATGGGGTTTGCACGAGGTCTGCTCTGCATATCCAATGCTTGAACATTTTGGATCTACAACAAATGGATGAACATAGACAAAGGTAATGGGTTCACTACGAGGTCCGTGGTATCTGCTTGCCCCATTCTCTAAGTCTACTTGACGAACAAAGGCATGAGTGGAGTGAAAAACCAGAGAGACCCCTTTATAAAATAGCTCGATACCAAATGTGGGTTTTACCCCATATTCAAAGCAAGAGCATAATATCAATCAAAAATTCATTTGACTCATAATCATGAACATTAAAAATATATAAGAATGGTATTATAACCATTCACTCTAAACAAATTAGTTGTTCCAACAACTGACCACTAAACTAACAAATAATATACTCCTAAAATTAATATGTGATTTGTTGTAACAAATCACTTATATTAATAAACTCACCTATTTAATGAATAGACCTTTCCACTAATTAATTTTTCCATGTTAGGACTATTTCCTAATAAATTATGAGCACAAGTAATGTATATATTTGTACAAAATAATAAGCATATGTAATGCATATATTTGTACCCAATAGTAAGTCTTTATAATGTAAATGAATTATATGAATTTATAAATTGTTTGGATTTCTTATAGAATACCTATATCCATTAATTGTAATGAGTTATGGAGGTTGGAATCATAGAAAAAAATGGGTGTCCAACCCTTCCACGAAATAAAGTTAAGTTTAAAGGAGTGATGGAGGCTGGAATCAAGTGATGCAATCTAATTTCCTAGAATCAAATAAAATCCATAGCTTTAAATTATTTATGGGTTGGGTACTAGAATCTTTTTATCATGCAATTTTTATGATGAATCATAAACACTGATTTGAATCATTTTTGCAATTTCATGGAATAATGTAAACATCAAAACTCCCAATCCTCTGTTAAGAAGTCTCTACAGTTTAGAATCATAAATATTTGGAAATACAATCCTTGGTTGTTCATTGCTGGAGATAGGAGTCCTATCTTGTGAGGTCAATTCTTCCACTTAGCTTTTTGTGAGGAAAAATTGATTGAGATCTTTAAAGGTTTACGTAGAAGTCGAGGTCCTAGGTTTTCTTTATGATTGTAAGAATTAAGGAGCATAAATTTATATTGTTCTATTTATGTGTTTCTCCCAAGATAAGGTGGGACAAGTGTTGAAGAGCCTTCCTTTGATGGAGTTCAGAACTCTCCACCTTCAAGGGGATTATCATCTCTTTTAGCTAATGAAATATGGAATGGATCCTGCATCTTCGTAATACGTGCCACTTCTGTTATTTCTCACAACCCTAATAATGGCACTTCCAAATTTTAGATTATAATCAAATTCCTTACTAGAAAATTGATTATATTGTGGGTAAAAGAATATGATATCAAATATAACATGGAAGAAAGTTCAGGATATCTTTTTGCTCAAAGCAAGGTCTTTTATGTGATAATGTGAGGGTAAACAACTAAAGGATTATTCCCAAATTAGTTGATTACAATATTTGCAAGGATTCAACTCTTTCTTTTCCTAATGATGAGTTTGTGTAAAGGATTAACTTATTCATCCAAACCAGTTTTTAATAAGGATGCAAATCAATCCCATGGATCTCCATCAATATTTCAGTGTCCTATCATCGAAAACAGGGAGGTCAACATCCAACCGTAAGTGATTATGATATTTCGTAAATCCTTAGCTCTACGAATGTAATTTGTCACTTTAATGGATTTTGGACAAGGTGAGTAGAACTGTACTAGTGGATTTTCTCTAACTTGACAAAGAATTATGATGTTCTTATGTTCTCCAAAAACTTCTTTTCAGTTCAATTTTATTTTCATGGAGATTATTACAGGGGTTTTTCCTTACACTACAATTTCCATATTTGACCCTCCACTATGGTAGTATCCAAAATGTCAGTTTGGGTTTAACTCCCTAATCTTTTCCTTCCTTTTGGCTTCATTTGGTTCTTATAGAAATTGGAAATACTTTGAGAAGATTTCCAAAGTCATATAATGGGAAATCTGATCAACATATCATTACCTTTGCTTGAATTTGTGTGGAGATTTATCAAGTAGTAAAGGTCTTCCAAACAAAATACTCTTAAAACATGGTAATTTTGAATAGATTTAGATATTGGATTATGAAAATAAAGTGTTTAGTTTCCCATATTGTCACCAAATAAATCATCTCCAAGATTCATGTCCTTAAGCTTGTTGTAATCCTAAGTGGAAAAAGGAGCATCCCTTCAAATTTAAAAGTTGATGAACTTTGAACCTCATATTTTAACAATAGAAAATAATAAAAATACATAATATCTTCATGCTTTAGAGGAAAATTAAAATGAAAATGTGAAGACATAAAAGTAAGGAATGGAGTTTTAAGCCAACCACTAGAGATCCCGAATGAATTAATGAATGTGGGGATCTCCCTCATAACAAACTAGTTGTAATTGAGGTTTATATAGGGGCTCAAGAAAACCAATGAAACCGAGAATTCAGAGTCTAACCAAGAGCACAAACCCATGAATCTAAGAATTTTGAGTTTAAAAGATTAGTCCATAGTTCATAACCTTGAAAGGTTCTTTTTCAGAAATTTTTCGAGATCGGATGAGATAAAAGGAAGAAAGAGAAAAAAAAGGAAGGTGTGAAATTTTTGCCTCTTAGTGACCTTTTTTGCTATTTTATATTTTTTTTTGCTAGTTTTTTTTTCTTTATTTATGCATTATAAAGTGTGATTCCATGCCACCCACTTTTTATATGAATAGCATTGTATTTTTCTATATTATTAATGAAAATGCACTTAAAAAAATATTATGCCTTAATTTTTACCATTCCTACCTGGTGGAGGCTAATGTGGCATTAGGAGCTGAATCTTAACTTTATTTAGAAGATATTACCATGAACCTTATGATTTGCCTAATTCCCATGCATAATGAGTGAAGATGGCATTTAAAGGAATGTAAAGAAAAATATCCACAAAGAAAGATGATTCAATTTATAGGTTGGAAAGACATTTCAAAAAGGAAACAAATGCATTTGTTGTTTATCCAAAACTCTTGAAAGGTGTGATTGCTATGTTTTTTGAGATTGATGCAATCAAGGAGGTATTGCAGAGTTATAAGTGGGTATGCAATTAATTATTATAAGAGCATCCTTCATATTGCGGGATGAATGATGTCATCGAATAGATGTTAAGTACACCTATTGTTATTATTCATATGAACAACGTCGATACTTGAAAGATGAGATATTTCAATATTATATCTTAAACTAATTCAAATGGGATATCACTCACAAAAATTCCATTCTTTGATCTTGTTGTCATGGTTGAAGAAGAGTGTAGTTCTTATAAAAATTTTGTTAACTATATGCATTTAAATTAGAAAATGCTAAGAATAAATATGGAATCCCTAAATATGAGTTGGAGGACTTGTGGATCCAAGTTCTTCACAAAAATTTACTTGGATATCGTTACCATCAAATAAGGGTAAGACTTGAAGATACTCAAAAAAAAAAATTAAACCACACAACATGGGACATTATGAATTTCTAGCTATGCCTTTTGGATTAGTTAACGCTCTCGCCACATTTCGGAGAAATGAATAGATTTTTTGAATCTTACTTCCAAAATTTCTTCTAGGAGGGATTTCAAGAAAGTAATTTATATGCCATCTATAGCTAAATGGATTAGGAAAACCTATAATGATCGAGAAAATTATTCTTGTAAGAGAAAAGCTAGAAATTAGAGAATATTGTATGTAACACATCAATAACAAGAGGAGGAAGCTGAAAAAAATAGTTATAATATGGAAAACCAAGTGTAAAGTTATAAGTATTAATAAACCCTACATGGAAAAAGAGATCTTATACTCTAGTTTGATATATTTAGCATCTTAATAAATTGACAAAAGAATTCCATATCGAATGGGTTGTGGTTTAGTGGAGTGGATGATGGAGTAAAATGTGTTGCTTAGCCATCCACCATGGTTCCACTCCCAGGAGATACCAGTATTATAAAGGGATGAGGTTAGGATCATGCCTTGGGTGACTATGGAGGAATTAATACCCCTCAAACCTGGTGTTTAAGATAACGGGGACTAGATTAATTCTAGGCCTTAAAAAAGGAAACATTTCATAGGTTCTTTTTATTTTATTTATAAGTGAAGTTTATGTTTATACATTGTTGTAAGGAAGTGTAGTATGAATTTGTGGTAGAATAGTGCTTAAGATGATTAAATATGATAATACGTATTTAAATCCTACGTAATCCAATATGATAGCTTCTCCATGTGAATAATAATGGTTAGGCTCTAGGCTACAATCTTAGCACATCATAAAGGGTTTCTAGGGATAACTAATAATAATGGTTCTATTTTGGGTGAACATATAACTTGTGGAAATAATAGATGTTAAGATAGTTAGTTGTACAACGTGACATAAACATCGCAAGAGGAGAATATTTTAAAAAAAAATTGGAACAAGAAGCGAGTAATGTTTGTAGAGGTTTTTATTTATTTCATTGCATGGTTTTTCTACACATATTTAGCTTTCTTAGGTGTCAGTAAGATAGATAGGAGTTACACTTATTCACATTTTTGTGTGGTGATTACACTTCCCCACTTCCTATTTATACACCTCTCATAAAGTTATTTTATATAAATGTAGTCAATATACAAGTTATGTTTTGGCTCATGTTTGGTTCCTCACTTGCAACATTTCTCTCTTATGTGTTTGTATTTTATCAATGCTTCATCTTGGCCCACATTCTCATAGGTATTAGAGCTCGTCCCGGTAATGTTTTTTAGATAAGGTAAAAAGAGTGATTTTGAAGGGATCAAGAACCATGTACAACTGAAAGATATGCGTCAAATCACAACAAGAAACAAAGTGAATCATGGTCACTGAAAACAAACTAGAGATACCACCCAAAACAAATCTAGGAAAGAACAAAAGAGGGAAAAGAATATTCCAAAAATCTGGTCAAACATACTTGAAATCATTCAAGAAACACTCAAAACCTCTATTGAAAAATCCTAGCAAGACACAAAGGGTGGTTTACCCATGAGGATCTCGACCATGGGATCGTACACTCATTTTAAGAGGAGCACTAAAAGTATTTCCTTTCTTTTTTCTATTCACGAATGTCCAAACTTCACACCTATTAGGATCCGTATTTTTGTTAAGATAGATTTCAAATATCTCATTTTTAAAAAAATTAATCCTCCTTCAAGATCTTGGTTTTTAGTACAACCAGAGTCGACCCTAAAGGGAGTGTCATCACCGCATAGGCTGAAAAGAAACCGATCCCACAAACCCCACCGCATGGGAGGATACGTGAGGCTAAACTGGTATTTGAATCTCCCCTTCTTCATTTTCTAATGCCTCCGATTCTCAAATACAACATCCTCCCAAACATCTTCCACCGAATCTTCCAATGAAGTATCTAAAAAAATCCCAACAACCAACAGGTTGGGTTGCAAATCCTTCAACCAAGAAACTTTTTCATTCATCTTTTGTTTCACTTTCTGATAATCGAAGCAAGGTGATCCAAGAAAAAAATTTTCCATCTAAATGGATAGCCTTCATATTCAAGAGGTTGAGACCATATCCTATCCAAAACTTTGATTTCAATAGAAGCAGTATATCAAGAGGGGTATCTAGATCCACCAGGATGTGAGTATAGGTAGAATGGGTGTAAAGTTAAGTTTTAAAATCAATGGACAAACACATGCCCACTGCATTACTAATAGAAATCAAACTCTCCTCCTCAAAATTGTTGAAAAGGATAAGGTAATCAAACCCATACATGCTTGACATTGATTTTTTTGGTAATTAGATTGAATGATGGAAACCATAGTTTCTTCATGGTAAGTTATGATTATGTAGTTCCTATAACTTAAAGAATATAACATCTCTATCTTCAACAACATTAAAGACCACAATAAAAAAACCTCTAGCACAGGGGTAAATTTCCACTTTACCTTCCATGAGTGGTAGAAAATTCAATGAAATATAAGAGTGAAGAAGTGGCGAGGCTAGGCGAGTCCATTGAAATGGCAAATCAACCATTGGTTGGAGAAATATTTTTCGTATATAACATCATCTCCCCAAAAGAAACTCAAGCGAGATGTTTTTGCAACAATAATCGGTCTAGTGGTCTAGCAGATAAAATCGGGGGTCACAAATGCAACATTCAAAAATAAATCTTTTTAAATGGGCTTGTTGAGGCCGGATAGAGCATATCCCTTTAAAACCCACCTTCCTTCTGCATTGTCCAACTCATCTTGATAATTGAACACCATTGTTTGTTGAATTTATTTTGTTGGAATATTGAGTTTTTTCAAGATTTTATTCTAGATCCTTTGATATTTGAGTATTCTCTTCTCTTTCATATTTAGATGATCTGGATAATTAGAAAAGATGGTTTTGTAGGATAATTTTCATTTGTACATATCTAAAGAAATAAATTACACTATTGAGTCTAGATCGTGTTGTTGGCATGTGGTCCTAACAAGTGCTGTCATTGATGAAAACTAACATTAATAATAATTGGATGATGTTTCAGGGTCTTATGATGATGTACATGATGCTAACATGATGGTTCATATGTATTTTTTTGGTACAGTGAGATTCAGTGAGGTGTGTTTGCTCTTACAAGCCCATTCAGGTGCCTATGTGATGTAGCTTGATATTATGAGCTTCTTGGTTACTTAAGAAGCATTATTACATGATGGATATAAGTTTTAGAGAATTCTTGGGAACTCATATTAGTGGCATGATTCAGATACATGTGGTTCACTATGTTACAGGTGCTTATTTGGAGCGAGCATGATTACTTGGAGGTGTGAGATTGAGTTTTGGAGCTAAATGAGCTCATGGATGCATGTTTTCAGGTGCATCATGGTATACTAGGCATGTTTGTGTCATTTACATTGATTTTATGATGATTTATTTCATTATTTCATTTGACCCTAGCTTCTACAGTGAGAATCCTTAAGGTGAAGCTATGAAAATGAGATATGATGGAGATATTGAGGTATGGTATTGACATTATGATGATTTGAGATGTTAGAGGGATGTGTCATGGTTCTTTGATAAAAATTTCAGGTTTCCATGATGTGAATTTTACATTATATGACAGTTCATGTCGACAAGGTCAAGAACAAGTGGAAATACAACTCGAATTTGAACTTTTGATGCTCGTTTTGAATAGTGTGATTTGTATGGGACCTTGTGGATTTCAAATATGCTTATATGGTGAGTTTATAAGGTTTCAAAAAATAATTAGGTTATTTTATTGTCAGGTTTTTATGAATGAATGTTAAGAAGATAAAGTGGTCTAAAACCCTAGTTAAACCCTAGCTAGGAGCAGTTTGCAAAAAGAGAGGTATAGTAACTTGGTTTGATTGGTTCATAAAAATTTATGATTTTATGTTTTATAGGACTCTCTTATATTTATATAAATGTATGTTTGAGGTCATGGTGATGAGTGGGCCCCACTCAAACATGCCAATTTCTGAAGAAGAAGGTTTTGGGACAAGGTTTTCCAAAGGAGTAGCATGAAAAATTGATGGTGCATGATGAATGGGAGCTGATCTTGATGTCCATGGAATTTTTAGGAAATTTTCATTCAATTAAATGGTAATTTAAGGTCCACACAGGTTGACTGGTCAAAGGGCATTTTTGGGGTCTCAAATAGCAGGGTTCAGTAAAATGGATATAACTTGAGCTACAAGTGGAGTTTGAAGATTATTCAAGTTGTTTTGGAAAGATGATTTAGAGATATTTCTAGTCATATAATATTTTATTCATGATGAGGTCATTTGACATGGTTGAACTAAATATTTATTTGGACATGAATAGTTTTGGCAAGGTCTGAGACAGAAGTGTTTTGGTGCAAGATTGGATTTGTTTGGTTCATGATATGGATTGGATCATTCTTTCTATCACCTAGAATGCTAATAGGGATGAATTTTTCATCCAATTAATAAATTCTTAGGTATTTTATGTTTTCAAAAATGTTTGTATGAGCTAACCTTTGGAAATAGTCGTTTTGGAAGGTTGATTTGGTAAAGGAAAAAGTAGTTGTGGTTTGAGCATGAGGTTTATTCAAGGCTTAACTTGATTATAAGTTTTCTATAGATTATTTCATTTCAATTTAGTTATCACATGACATAGTTTGGTTCTATATGACCTAATGAAGTTTCTAGGGTGTTGAAGGGTGTAGGAAACAATTGTTTTGAGAAATACAAAGTACACTTTGGGCCCATTAAATGAAATAATTCGGTTGGTCGAGAAAAAATACGACCATGTATGAATGTTACGTAATACTTTAATCATGTATAAGGGTTTATGGGTCATGAATATGTATTGATTTGATGTAAGAGAATTTTTATCTTTGTGCCCATGGGATTTTGAGCCATTTTTGGCACATGTAATGAGTTTTTGGCTAGGCCAACCTACTTGGGTCATATGTGACCATTGTAATGATGTTATTTAAATGTAATTAAGGTGTATGAATCAAATTTATCATGAGGTTCCGACATCCTTTAGGTGGGAAGAAAGAACTTGGTATGAAAGTGATGTTTTGGGTTCATTTTTGAACTAGTGCTCTTGGAGGGAAGAAGTGTAACCTAGAGGATATTGTTTTATAGGTATGAGAGAATTATTTGAAGGATGAGGAAAATTATGACAGGTTGATGAGGATTATAGATCATGTGTGCATGTCATTAGAGCTTTGACAAGTGAAGAAATAGAAATATTATGAGAGATTGAAGTCTTGGTGTGTGAGCTAGGGTTTGTGAGCTCAAATTGTGATCTCTATCAATTGTGGCAGTAGAAAAATCAGAGACCAGATATCTTCAGGTGGTTTAGTTAGTGCTTGGTTATCTTTTGGTGGTTGTAGCTGCCTTGTCGAGTTGGTTATTCACTAAATTAGGGGTTGGTTCTCCTTTTAGGGTTAGTGCTCTACTAAACTAGGGGTTAGTGCTCCTTGTGAAGTTGGTGCTTCACTAAATCACTTTGCTTTATGTAATGTAAACATATTTTTGGTGATATTTCTTCCCCATGAGGGTTTCCCACTTACATATGGTGTTCTTGTGTTGAGTACTTTGTTTCTTTCTCTTGTGGTTGATGTTGTATATCTTAATAAGCACACATGGTTATGAATGTTGTATGAACAATCTAATTGATGAATGTATGGTTTAGTAAATGAAAGGAAATTAATTGTAGGATTGATTCAACCCCCCTTCTCAATCCATTATGCTTATAACAATTGGTATCAGAGGAGGTCCTTGTGAAGTAATTTTAATAGCTTAAAGGAGATCCTTTGAAGCACAAGAAATGGGTAAGTCTACAGACATTGAGGCTATATTGAGAAGAAGGAATGAAATAGCTCAATCATGTATTGAGGGATATCAAATTTAGGTCAAGGATATGGAAGTTAAGCATATTCAATCCATTCTTTCTTTGGAATCTCAAGTTGAAAGTTTCCAAATCCCTAAAGGAAAAATCGAGACTCTCATTTCTGTATGAAGAAAAATTGAAAGCTCTTGAATCAGATTTAGAGGATGCTTCTAACAGGTTGAATATGTATGAGAGACTTGAGAAGAGATCCAAATCTCTTGATGGTGTTCTAGAAGGTCAAAAGGCCATAGATGACAAATCAAGCCTAGGGTTTCAAGGTAAGCATGATCATGAAGTTATTCCAAGTTCAAAATTAGATGTGAAGATGACCTAGAGGACTGGTTTTAGGAGGTCTAGCCCCATTAGAATACCTAATGCTATGAGGTATGGTTCTTCATTCAATGGTTATTTCTTTGTTTTTCATGGTTTTGGTCATAGAGAAATATATTATAAGAAAGGGCCTTTTGAGAATGGTGTAGGTGCCTTCAATGGTTAATGTTACTCATGTTGTGAGTATGGGCATAAAACTAAATATTTTGGATGGAAACTGAGTTTTTTTAGCCTAGAAAGAAGAGGAGTGTTGTTTGCTTCAATTTCCAAATATCAGGTCACATTGCAAGCCTATGTCCAAGCAAAATAAGGTTTATTCAAAGGTCTAATTATAAAGGCACGAGTCAAAATACCTAATCATGAAGGTCAAGAGAAGAAGGATGCTACAAGATCAGAAGTGTTCGAGATGATCAAGTTTGTAAGATCAAGAGAGTTGATACTCAATCCACTATGCAGAGTATAAAGTTTGTCAAGGAGGATGCTAGTTCTACCAAGATAGAAAACAAAGTTCTTAAGCTTGTGACAACTCAAAAGAGTATGTTTTATCAAGTTCAATAAGGTCACATGTTCCTCTATGCTTCATTTCATGAAAAATTGAGAATATTGGGAATATAGGACACCTCAAAAGTAATAAGGTATGGAAAGTGACTCTTTCCTTACATTTTGAGTCCTTGTTATTGATAGGTGTCTGTGTTTTTCTTGTCTTCATTCATGTAGAGTCATATTTGGTCATAAAAGGTAGTCTTGCTTCATAAAATTTTCATCTCTGTCAAGATTTAAATGGTACTCATGTATGTTATATACATCAAGTGGTATTGTGTCAACATCATTAAGGTTGTTTCTACGATCTATCAAAGTTATTCTTGGTCTAGTATCTCGGACTTTGTAGTTTGATTTTATTTAAAATGTGTGTCTCTACAGAGATATTGTTGATGGCAAATCACAGCACCCATGAATGTCTACAACTCAATGGGTTGAGACTCTCATTGTGATTGCATAACATGGAGCTTTTCCCAAGTGTGGGACCTTGCGAATCAAGAAAGCTCTCTGGATGAAGGCCGGTTCCTATTCCTTTGTTCAGATGCACACATAAAAATGTAGAGGGTTCACTCAAAAACCTAATCTAACTTTCCAAGGAGACAGGGTTGAGAAGATGCAAGAAAATAAACCTAATCTAACCAAGGTGATGCACCAAAGGAATGATGAACAATTGTTTTGCCAATAAACACAAACCATAAAAATGCAATACAATAAACATGCACAGGTAACCAAGGCTGCAATAAGAGATCATTTGAATGCAATGAATACAAGAGAGGGTTGAAATCATCCACAAGACTTAGTTTTTATTGCTCCAAATATTGATACAGTCCATTACAATGGCCAAAAGGCACAAACATGCATTACAGTTTGAATGGAAGGTTTGAAACTCCACAAATTCACCTGCCAAAGAGAAGAAGGGAGGGGAAAAACAAGAATGTCCAACCTTTAGAAAGAATCCCTCATACAATTTATAGGAAGAAAAGAGAGGGAGAAGAGAAGAATTTGAAATCTACCCCAACCACCTCCACATTGCATTTAATTCATCTCATTATGGCAATAGGTGAGAACCACCGAAACCCCAAAAATAGTGAATTGTATTATGAATTTTCGAAGAAATTGTTCTCACCCAAATAAATATATCCAGTCTTTTTGGGCAGAGGACCCTATGAGCTTTCCGAAAATTCCAACCTTGAGTGAATCCGAGCTCTCTATGAAACGTTATAGCCATTTGAATATTTCCCGCGTCAGGGTCTGCTTCTGTTGGGTTCGGGGTTCTCCTTTGCATTTGCATCGGGTTTGGAGGGTGCCTCGACATGTGTTTGATGCTTATGTTTTCCCGAAACCTACTTCCACTGGTGTTGCCAAGATTTCCTTTGTTTCGGGTTTGGAAGTTGGACTTGCATATGCATTGGGTTTTGAAGGTGGCTCGACATGTTTTCACCCCATGCTTTCCCGACTTGTTTCCCCGACTTCAAAACCTAATTTTCCTAGGTAGTGTTTCAGGTTTTCAGAACTCCCAAGCATCGGGACATGCCTTGCGATTTGCATGCTTCATGTCTCGTGTTTCCTAAAACCCGAAACCTGAAATCCTTTGTGTCGGGTTTTCGGACTTGCGCAACATATTTTCTTTGTGTCGGGTTTTTGACCATGCAATGCATCCCCCAAAACCCGAAATGAAGGATTTCGGGACTGGGGACCTATTTGGCAACCTCCAAAACCTGAAATGAAGGATTTCAAAATTCCAAAATTATTTTTCATGCATGAAAACCCGAAATGACCTTGGCGGGAGTAGAGGCATGCAACGCACCCTCTAAAACCGAAAATGAAGGATTTCAATTTTCCTTGATTTCCATATTCTGTTGTTGTCTATATTTACCTAGGGGTAGATATATATAATAGATATCAAGGTAAAGATAAAAAAATTTCTTTTATAATTCTTAATTCAAGGTTGTTAGGTCTCTGAGTCAATGGTTGAGATAAGTTTGTATGTGTATCGATCATATTTTGACAAAATAAGTAATATATTTTTGTCTAGTTTTTCATGTTCAAAAGTGGGTGAGTCTATATGTACTCTTAGTTGTGGTCAAGTATGAATAAGGTATAGTGTCTTGTATCTTGTGTTTATGAAGGAAAAGTTTCCATGTTTGGAGTCTCAATACTATAAATATGTTGTCATGATCATCTGTTGTGGAAGTATGAAGGTGTTATTGAAAAGTATGTATCACTATTTTTGGTTTGTGTGTGCTTATAAATGCTCCAAATCAAAAGCATTGACTTCATGATGTTATGAGATTATTGCCAAAAGTTTGTAAAAACATAAGAAGTTTTCTTAAAAAATTATTTCATGAAGGTGTCTAAAATTTTCAAATGAATTCATGCTTCACATTGTAGATGTGTGTGGATTCATTTGTAGAAAAATCAATGCATGAGTCTGTCATGTACATTGTGGTAAACTCAAGTTAAGGAGTTGTATGTGTCTCTAGATGGTTTATATTGATACATACCATGGTAAGATCTGTTCTCATCATGATTAATATTCCTCTGCTTTACAAATCATGTTGTAAGGGCAAAAATGTTGATGATCCCCGAGTCAAAGGAGCAATTAGTATGGTATGATCATTATGAAGATCTATGTTTCACTCAAGGTTGTATTTCAATCGCATGTGTGTAATTGCTTGATCATATAGGTCTATGATCACATTTATTTGGAATTATTTGCAAGGTTGTCCTATCAAGGTTCTAGTCTTCATCAAATTCAAGGAGGAACCTAATTAAGTTGTCATAGATAGGTATGTGTTGTTTCTCTAGGAGTGCTAAAGATTTGAAATCATGTCAAGTTTACCTTATCACCAAGGTTTTTGTAGTTAAGTTCTATGTACTTGTAAGCATGGAGTTAAGGGTAAGGACTCATAAACATACACTCATCAATCTCAAATTGCATAAATTGGTTGAAATAGTGCAATCTCGTCATATATTAATTTTGACCTAGTAATCTATAAGAGTATTGATGTTTGAAGATACAAATTTTTCATGAAGTGTGCATTATCCCATGGGGAGATCAAAGATATATGAGTTTCTCACGGTAATTAGCTGGTTATAGATGATTACGCAAGAAAGATGATAGTGTTGATTCATCATGGATGAAAAAGTATCAATGTTCATAGTATAAGTCTTGTATTTGGAGGGTGTGTTCTGCATGACAAAGGTTCAAGGAGCTTGACAAGGTTATGACATCACCGAGAGTTCCTCAATTCAAGGAAATTATTTAAGATGATTGCAAACACAAAGATATAGATAAAGTGTTTAACCCCTAAAACCCTAAGGTTAGCAAGGCATGAAAAATTTCTCTACCATGCAATAATTTGAGTATGTAGCTTTGTGATAAAGTCGTGTCATTTAGTGATTTTCAATGTAACATAACTTATAGCCAAGAAACATGTGGAATTATTTTCAAATTTTGTATCAAAATCCTCAAATGGCCATCATTTTAATATATGGTAGGTGTAAAATACAAGTAATGTCTACAAAGATACTTGAGCTAAGAAAAATGAAATGTGGAGATGTATGGCAATAGTCTATGTCAAGGATTTGATGACAAATAATATGATACAGTGATTCAAGGTCTCGGGTCTTAGTTTGAAGACATGTAATTCATGAGAAATCAAAGCATTAGACTCAAAATTTCTCAAGACTGCTTTTGAAGCCAAAAGGATAAAGGAATGGACCTTATCATGATCTGCAAGATTAAAGAAAAGATATCTACATGATATCAATTCATGCAATGACATTGTGCGAGAGACTTAATGTGTAATTGATGCATCTTATGGTGTCATGATCAAGATTCATTGTGTCACCGGTACAAGGTATGTGTTTGTAGCTCTCCAATATGTCAATACTTGCCTTGAAAGTGGTTATTGGTCTCAAGATTTAATGACATGTACCATGAGTTATTATACGAGCTTCGTGTGTCAATTTTCTAAGTGTCAATCTAATAATGGGTTAGTGTCTTCAAGGTTGAGTTTTTGTATGTATCAAACAAAATTCCATGGGTCAAAAGCTTTTCAATAGCGAGAGTGTTCTTCTCAATTTGTGTAGGTACATATAGTATAAATATGCAATAAAAGTGATCAAGGATGCATGAGAGGTGTTATCCATCCATGAATGGTAAAAGGTGTATTGAATCTTCTCGACCAAATATTGTGAAGCCACGAAAAGATGTTGTTATGCAAGGATTAGTGTATGTGTTAGTGCTTTTAGTTTTCAAGATTTTTCTGAATACTTGTGATGGTTTGATCTTCATGGAAGATGGAAAGAAGTGCTACATGAAAAGAGAAATTTTTAAACAATACTTGGATGCTATAAAGGATGTCTCTAGGTATATAAAGGCATGATAACTCAAGGAGAGAGAAATTCACTAACAACAAGGTAAGGAGGATGTTAGATGACCTATGTAGCTTTGTCAAAAATCATAAGTAGGAAGAGCTTAAACATTTTTCTATATGTGGTTACAGGTGACCTTAATCAGAAAATGAATCAAATGAGACTATACAATACCACTCATTAGAGAAAATCAAGGACAAGAGAGGTATGTTAATTCATGAGGCAGAGAAACTAAGTTTCAAATTCATTTTAGGAAAAGATTTTAAAATGTGATGGTATGGCATAAGGCAAAGTGTTTAGGGATGAGAAGGTATCTAGAGATAGGGAGTGTATTTTTGTCCATATTCGGGGTTGAAGAGACTAAAATATTGCTTCAAGACCATGATGAAATAGTTGATCTATCCCCAAGTCATGTATGCAAGGTATGTTGTCATATTCTTGTGATATCTACTAGATTAGGGTACTACAAACCTGGGGGAGAAATTGGTGATTATATTGTATGCTTGGACTGGTGTTTTGACCTTGAGAAGTTTGTCAAAAATTCACTAAGATGGTTGCTTAGGGATATGAGTCCTTAAGTCATTTTGAAGTCAAGAATGTTAAGAAACAAGCTAAAATTGAGTCTAGACATGCAGTATAAGCCTAAGAAAGAAGGAATGGTGGTTTTTGTGCTCGAGATATGACATCATTGGCATGTCCATGGTGTGTTTTCTTCAGAAAGTAGGTTCCTACAGTATTTCCATAAAGGGAAAAATAGATTTGAAGGTAAAAATTGTATGGTTTGCATGCCTAGAAGGTGAAATATGTTTTTGGCTCCTTACAAGGTAATATGTTACTTTCGTCATTCTTATTGTGTTGGTGTGTGTGACATGCCTAGTCATCATCCACATCACCTGGTGAGTCATCTTTCCTTGTGAGAGTCATAGGTCTTAGGAAGTCAAATGACAAGTGTCAGATTCTATCATAGAATCTATCATTGTCATTTGTGTCAATGCGTCATAGGAGTTACATTCCTTATTTGGAATTGTAACTCCTCCTTTAGTGGTGTCATATGCGTCAATCATGTCATATGCGTTAGTGGTGTCGTTGATATTCTTTCCTTGTTTAGGCATGGGGGTTACACAACACCCCTATTTTTACTTCCTTTTTTTGATCTATGAGCATGAGTAGACTGTTTTCTTACTTACATTTTCTTTCCATTGATTTGAATCTTGCTTATTGCGTTGGAGCTTGATGTTACCATTGAAGTGAAACTTCATTGTGGTGCATTGTTTTTGACATCGATTCTCGTGAATCCCTCTTTCATGGTATCAGAGCTGGTTTCGGTAAAACATGCACTCTTCATTTATCAGTTGCTTATTACTTCTAGTTTCTTCTTATTTCCTCGTGCAAGGTTTTTTTATTATTACTTTGGAATTGTGCTAATATGCTTAAAAGTTTTCTCTTGGATTTTGTGCATTTTGGGGTTTCTTACATGTGTGTAGGCTTGCATGTGTGCAGGATTCCTCTTCCCGTGGTGGTGTTCGTGGTTTGCACAGTCATGTGGTGTTGTTCGTGCTTTGGCTTGTGTTGAATGCTCATGCTCGTGCATTGATTTTTGACTTGGAGGCTCATTTTTGGTTTGCTTGTGCACTATTTTTTTCATGCATTAAGTATTGATACCTCATTGGCTTCCCAAACAACTCATTGGTAATTCATGCATGTTGCATCAACTACGGTCAACTCGTGCCTTGTTTCCTAGGTCAAACCTGCACTATTTTTTAGAAGCTCGGGTTCTTCTTTTGTTGAAAGTTCTACCCTAATCTCTGGCATTGGAGGATCCTCTATGCATTGCGTGGCTCATTGACTTTTCTCTCGACCCTTGATTCAATTTCTTTCTTATTGAACCATCCCTACCCAACAATACACCGCTCTTCGCATCATCTCAAGTCTCAATCTGCACACCTCATTTTTTACTCCATTGTGGTCAGTTTTGCCTTGGTCTACTACGTGCTTATTGTGCATTACCTCCTGCAACTCGTTTTTGACTTGGATTCCTCCCCATTGGTTCTTTGCCTTGACTTTGGCCACTTATACTAGCACTAATTGACTCGGCCTCCCTACAACCATTTCCGATCTACCTCAAGCCTCCATTCCTTGTTTAGGGCACATGCTCTGCTCCGGGTTCCATGCCATTTTCCGCCGCCGAGCTTTCTCGTGGATGGTTTCGAGCTTGGACTATATATCTTCACTTGTTACAGCCTTCCCCAGTCATTCTGACCTACCCTAATCTCACCTACAGTTAATCTTGGAATAGCAAGTTACACCTAACACGTGGCTCAATCAAACTATCAACTCAGCCGTATCTATGCTAAAGCAAGTCGAGGCTTATTTTCTTCTGTGATTACCCTTGACACATGGTCTCACCTCCAGCACCACTCAATGTTCACCTACCACTTTGACTCAGTAGCATTTGTATAGCCTCAGCTCGGTCAACCATCAACTAGCTCAATCGCCCTTTTTTAGAATTGGTTGTTGGTAAATCTCTCCTTTTAAATATTTTAAGGTGTAAAATTTTTAATTGGTATTGTAAACCCTTTTTTTGGGGTATTTTTTCTTGTGTTAATAACCTTCCTTCGAGTGACGAAGATAGAGGGTGAGCTCTGGGGTTGGCAAGAGGCTAATCCCCCCTCACAATTAAAATAAACCCTATCTAAAATTCGATGTCATTTCCAACGAGCATACATACGAAACCCTTTGCATGCATTTAGGGCCCCTTTTTAATCTGTTTGTAGGATTATTAGCATTTTTCCATCAGTTGCAAGAATTTTTTTTTGCTATAACTTTTGACTCGTTGCTTGGTTTAGAGCACTTCTTTAGTCAAAGTTACATTTTTTTGCACTCTATTTGATGCGATTATTAGTTTTGTAAACGCACTATTTTATAAAGTGCCGCATTCTAGGGGGTGTCTTTGTATTGCTTAATTCAGCTCACTTCGAGCCTTGTTCTATCCTTTTATTGCTTTTGGACTTGTGAGCACGTCTGCCACAATCTTACAACAAAGGGATTCTTTCATACGACATGAGACGTTGTTTCTCACAAAGCCCTCTCTTCCCCTTCTTGTTTTCTCTCGTTCTTGTGCTTGCTTGCGGTGTCGATCTGCTGCACCCAATGAACCTTGATTGTTGTCTCCACTATTATGTGTTATTACACTGATTGCAAGGTGAGTGACAAACTAGTTCTCGGCACACAGTCGCATCTAATTGTAATCAACGCACTGAACTATAAAGTGCCAAACTTGAGGGGGGTGTGATATTGTTCTAGGGTGGTTGTTTCTTTTCTCTCTCCTTCCTTCTGCATCCTTTGGTTCTATCTCTTCATTATGGATATCTCTAAAGTACCAGTGCTCACACCTTTTAACTTCTTTGAATGGAAATCTAAAATTATATTGGTTTTGTGAAGTAAAGGGTTATACCGTGTCGCCATGGGGTTAGAGACCGAACCTAATGATGAACCCAAAAAATCTAAGTGGTTTAACCATTGTGATGAAGCCTTAGGTATTCTCTGTATGTATGTCTCTCCTAAATTGCTCTTCCACATCGAAACTTCCTCGAAACCTGATAAGATGTGGAAAATGCTCAACAATATGTTTGGGAAGCAAGATGACATGAGAGCGCATGAGTTGGAGAACGAACTACTAGGGTTAAATCCTAGTGACTTTAAAACCTGCAGACCTTCTTCTCAAAGTTTTTCCACACTAGATTGCTTATAAAGGAATGTAAAGTAGAAAAGAAAGAATCTCAATTTATCTTTTCGATTCTTTCTAAGTTATTTCCCGAATACTCTTTCTTCATTTCAACTTTCCCCGCCATGAAAGCTGCCTTGGGTAGTACTTGGAATATGCCCTCCTTTAATAGTTTTTCATCCCAACTCATTCGAGAACAGGACAAACTCATTCAAATGGGGACTCTAAAATCCAAGTCACATGCCCTTGTGGCGAATAAGGGAAAGAAAAATTAAAAGAAGAAAGAAACAAAGGACCAACCTAAGAAAGAAACCAAGACCAACCAACCCCTAGCTAAGCCCAACACTAACACTTCAACTTCTAAGCCTAAAGCGAAGAAGGAAAATTTTAAATGCTCCTATTGTAAGAAATCTGGCCATGATGAGCATCATTGTTTTCGAAACAAATTGATCACTTAACTCATTTACTTGAGAAAAATAAAATAAGTGTTCCTGAATCCATTAAACAAAATGCTTAGAAGGGCGAGTCTTCTAAAGCAAAGGAGTCTAAAAATGAAAAGAAGAAAGGTATGGCCCTCATAGCTAGATCAGCTCCATCATCAACTTGGATTATTTATTTTAGTGCCTCACACCACATGGCTTCATCAGAGGTTGAATTCTCTAGCATTAAACCATGTGGCATGTCTCAAATCACGTTGGGTGATGACACTCATGTGTCGGTTTCTAGTAGTGGATCGGTAGAGATAGAAGGTGGAACATTTAACCAAGTGTTGAGTGTTCCCAATCTCTCTACCAATCTCCTATCACTTTACCAAATCACCCACCTTGGTGAAGGAATGCAAGTGGAATTTTCTCCTAACTCATTGATCATTCATGAGCTTAACTCTGACTACACTGTGGTTGAGGGAAAGGCGGATCACCGTTCACGGTTGTATACCTTTTCCCACTTCTCTTCTGATTTGACACCCAATGCCTTGCTCACTCATGCAAATGAGGTTAATAAGCTATGGCATGAGCGTTTTGGGCATCTAAATTATCGTTACCTTGAACAATTGAGCCAAAATGAAATGGTCAATGAGTTACCCTGAGTTAATTTTTCTAAAGGTCTTTATGAGGGTTGCACCCTCGGAAAGCACCCTGAAAAAAACTTTGATAAGGGAAAATCTTGGAGAGCTACTCATCCCTTAGATCTTGTTCATAGTGATGTTTCTAGCCCCTTTCCATCTCCTTCTTTCACTAGAGCTCTATATATACTAACCTTCATTGATGAATTTTTGCATTATGCTTGGGTATATTTTCTTAAGCTTAAATCTGAAGTCTTTGAGCATTTTCAAAACTTTAAGACTCTTGCTGAGAAACAAGTGGAATGGTCTCTCAAGGTTCTTCGAACCGACAATGGAGGAAAGTATGTGAGCAATAGGTTTGAGGATTTATGCACTTCTTAGGGGATTGCTTTGCAGCGTACAATTGCTTATAGCCCTTCCCAAAATGGATTTGCAAAAGAAAGAACTAAACTCTAAAGGAGATGGCCACTTGTATGGTTCACTTGAAGTCCCTTCCTCCACAGTATTGGGTCGAAGTAGTGAATTGTGCTTGTTACATTTAGAATCATGTTCCACACAAGGCAGTAAGAGGGATGACACCCTTTGAAGCTTGGTTTGGACACAAGCCTGATGTTGAGCACTTTCGAGTCTTTGGATCTAAGGCTATGGCTCAAATTCCCAAGAAGAAACGCAAGGCATTGGATCCACAATCCAAACCTTGTATCTTTGTTGGGTATCTGATGGCGTGAAGGGATATCGATTGTTGAACCCTACTACCCATGAGCTCTATATTGAGAGGAGTGTGAAGTTTTATGAGTCATCCTTGACTTTGACTTCCACTGAGGTTATTTTTCCCACTGATTCAGATTTTGACTCGTCAGATGATGATGTTGTTGAGCAAGTTCCTCCTCTCCTGCTCCTCCCAATCCTCAAACTTTTGAGTCTTCTGATTCTGATAGTAGTGATGATGAGGACTATGTCCCTTCTCACTCGAGTGAAGAATCTTCTGACTCTGAGCTTGAACCTTCGGGACCTCTTTGGGCCAGGAAAACTTTACAGTGCTTTGGAGATTTAGTTGGAGATCCTTCAAATGAGAGACATACGCATTTGAGTTTTGTTGGACCCACTCCTTCTTCACCTCTGCTTCTAATCCACCATCTTTCCAGGAAGCTTCAGGATTCTTGAGTGGGATTCTACTATGGATGAGGAGTATTCCTCACTCATAAAGAATGACACTTGGGATCTTACCCCTCTTCCAAAAGGAAGAAAATTCATTCGGTGTAGGTGGATATATCGAACAAAGTATGGAGCCAATGGAGAAGTTGAGAAGTATAAAGCATGACTTGTAGCTAAGGTTTTCTCTCAGGTAGCTGGGGTTGATTACTCGGAAACCTTTTCTAAAGGTTGCGAAGATGACTTCCATTCGACTGACCCTTGCCATCACTACGCTAACAATGATTAGAAGTCCACCGGATGGATGTTAAGAGTGCCTTCCTTCATGGGGACCTAGATGAAGAGATCTATATGGAACAACCTCAGGGTTATGTCCATGATCTATCCCTTGTTTGCAAGTTAAATAAGTCTCTCTACACCTTAAAGAAGCCCCTCGGGCTTGTTATGCAAAGATGGACTCTTTTTACTTGCATCGGGGTTCACTCGATGTCACTCTGACCCAAATGTGTATATTCTACGGCAGGGATGACTCCATGCTTATTCTTGTTCTCTATGTTGATGACTTTTTGATCATGAGTAGTTCTTCCTCTATCATTGATTCTGTGAAGATCTCCTTGGCCAACAAGTTCTCCATGTCTGACTTAGGATTTCTTCATTACTTTCTTGGGATCTAGATTTCACAATTTGACTTGGGAATTATGATCTTGCAGCCTAAGTACTCTCTTGATTTGCTTTCTTAGTTTCACATGTTTGATTGCAAGTCCTCACCTACTCCTTTTCTTTTCGGGGTCAAGTTGGTTTCTGATTGCTCTTCCCCCTTGGTTGATGGTACCTTTTATCAGCAATTGGTGGGGAGCTTGATCTACCTTACTCACACTTGGCCAGATCTATTGTATGTTGTCGGGATCGTGTCCAAATTTATGCAGAGAGCCTCATGAGCTGCATTTAAAAGCAAAAGTAGATCCTTCACTATGTTCATGGCGCTCACACAGATGGCATTCATTACTTAGGAGGGACTGAGATTGACTTGGTTGGATTTATAGACTCAGATTGGGCGAGTGATCTAGATCATCGAAAGTCTACCTCAGGCTATAGTTTCACTCTTGGTTCAAGTCCTATCAATTGGTCCAGCAAGAAGTAGAATGCCATTGCCATATCATCAATAGAAGAAGAATACAGAGGAGCATTTAACGCTGCCATAGAAGCTTTTTGGTTATAGGGTATCTTGACAGAGTTTGGCATCCACTTTTGGTGGCCTACCATCATCTACTGTGACAACATGAGCACTATCTCAATTTGTAGAAATCCAGTTTAGTATCAGCAGACAAAGCACATTGAGATTCACATGCACTTTATATGGGAGTTGATACATGAAAACATCATCGACATATAGTATGTTCAGATAACTGATCAGGTTGCAGACATATTCACCAAGCCCTTCACTGAGGTGAAATTTCTTCACTTATGATCTCTTCTTGGGGTGAGGTCTGCACATACACCGTCCCATCTTCTTTGGGTTATATAGTCCTCTTTCTTCTCCTCTTCTTCTTTCTAGAAAGATGTTGTTTGTATATGGGCACCTTATCAGGACTTTAGTTGTTGGGCCCCATTGACACATCTTTCTTAGTTGTCTAAGGGAGTCTTCTTTTCTGTTCTGGATTACCATTACCTCTTCCTCGGCTTCATGAAGGGGGTGTTGGTGTGTGTGACATGCCTATTCATCATCCACATCACCTGGTGAGTCATCTCACCTTGCGAGATTCATAGGTCTTAGGAATTCAAATGACAAGTGTCAAATTCTGTCATAGAATATGTCATTGTCATTTGCATCAGTGCGTCATAGGAGTTACATTCCTTATTTGGAATTGTAACTCCTCCTTTAGTGGCGTCATATGCATCAGTCACGTCATATGCGTCAGTGGCATCATTGATATTCTTTCCTTGTTTAGGCATGGGGGTTACACAACACCCCTATTTGTACTTCCTTTTTTCGATCTATGAGCATGAGCAAACCTATTTTCTTACTTGCATTTTCTTTCCATTGATTTGAATCTTTCTTATTGCATTGGAGCTTGACGTTACCATTGGAGTGCAACTTCATTGTGTGCATTATTTTCGACATTGATTCTTGTGAATCCCTCTTTCATATTGATGGTGTTCATATGTTGTAAATTCTTGTCTCATGGGGAGCATGGTAATTGTATTCTTGAAATGAAGGCAAACTTAGTTTTAGAGGTAAATTTCAAAGTTTTAAGCTTGTTTCGGACATTTTGTGGATGTTTCTAGCCAAAACATGATGTTGTGAAGCAATGGAAGGTGAATAACATGTTTCTACAAGTGTGCCTTTGTCATTAATGTAAAAGGGGGATAATTTTAGGGTGTTTTCCATCAATGACAAAAGGGGATATTGTTGGCATGTGGTCCTAACAAGTGTTGCAATTGATGAAAAATCACATTAATGGAAAATTGGATGATGTGTTAGGGTCTTATGATGATGTACATGGTTCTAACATGATGGTTCAGATGTATTTGTGCTGCTTTATAGTGAGATTTAGTGAGGTGTGTTTGCTCTTACAAGCTCATTCAGGTGCCTAGGTGATGTAGCTTGATAGTATGAGCTTCTTGGTTACTTAAGAATAATTTTGACATGATGGATAGAAGGTTTGGAGAGTTATTTTGCACTCAAAGTAGTGGCATGATGCAAATACATGTGGTTCCGATGTTATAGGTTCTCATTTGGAGCAGCCTTGGTTGCTTGCAAGTGTGATATTGAGTTTGGAGCTACATGAGCTCGTGGATGCATGTTTTTAGGTTTATCATGGTATACTAAGTATTTTTGGGTAATTTCTATTTATTTTATGATGATTTATTGCATTCTTTTAGTTGACCATAGCTTCTACAGTGAGAATCCTTAAGGTGAAGCTATGCAATTGAGATAGGCTGGAGAGATTGAGGTATCGTATTCACATTATGATGATTGGATATGTTATATTGATGTGTCATAGTGTGTTTATAAAAATTTCAGTTTTCCATGATGTGAATTTTGCAAGATATGATAGTTTATGTGAGACATGGTCAAGAACAAGTGAAAATACAACTTGAATTTAAACTTCTCAAGATTGTTGTGAATAGTCTGATTTACATGGGACCTTATGGATTTTAGGGATTATTATATGGTGATTTTATAAGGTTTTAAAAAATAATCAAGTTATTTTATCGTCGGGTTTTTATGAACGAATGTTAAAAAGATAAAGTGGTCTAAAACCCTAATTAAACCCTAATTAGAAGTAGTTTGCATAAAAAGAGGTATAGTGACCCAGTTTTGATTGGTTCATCAAAATTGATGATTTAATGTTTTATAGGACTCTCTTATATTTCCATAAATGTATGTTTTATGTCATGGTGATGAGTGGGCCCCACTCAAATCGGTCAATTTCTAAAGAAGAAGGTTTTGGAACAAGGTTGTACAAAAGTAGGATGCAAGATTGATCATGCATGATGAATGGTAGTTTAGAGTGATATCCATGGAGTTTTTAGGAAACTTTCATGCATTTACATTGTCATTTGAGGTCCATACAGGTTGACTGGTCAAAGGGCAATTTTGGGGTCTCAAATAACAAGGTTTAGTAAAATGGGCATAACGTGAGCTACATGTGAATTTTTAAGATGACTAAAGTTGTGTTGCAAAAATGATTCAAATATATTTCTAGTGATATAATATTTTATTCATGATTAGGTCATTTGGCATGACTACGGGTCATTCTTTGGATAGGAATATTTTTGGTAGTGTAGGATAAGAAGTGTTTTGGTGTAAGTATGGAATTGTTTAAAGCATGAGATAGATTGGATCATGCTTTCTATAACCTGGAATGTGAAGAGGGATGAATTGGGAATCCAACGAATCTATTTGTAGGTATTGAATTTTTTTGAAAAAGTTTTAATGAGCTAACCTTTGGAAACATCATTTTTGGTAGGTTGATATGGTAAAGGAAAAAGTAGTTGTGGTTGGAGAATGTGGTTTATTCAAGGATTATAACTTTCTTAGAAGTGTTATATAGATTCTTCCATTTCTATGGAGTGGTAACATGGAATTTTTTGGTTTTTTAGAAGTGATTTTGTGATCTAATGAAGTTTCCATGGTGTTGAAGGGTGTAGGAAATAGTTGTTTTGAGAAATACAAAGTGCATTGGGCCCATTAAATGAAATAATTTGATTGGTTGATAAAAATTAAGACCATGTATGAATTTTAAATGATATTTTAATAATTTTTAATGGTTTATGGGTCATGACTATGTATTGATTTTATGTAAGGGAAATTTTATCTTTGTGGTCTCGGGGTTTTGAGCCATTTTTGGCACGTGTAACGAGGTTTTTATCTAGGCCAACCTACTTTGGTCATATGTGATAGATGTATTGATGTTATTTGAATGTAATTAAGGTGTATGGGTTGAATTTTTCATGACAGACTGACCTCCTTTTTGGTTAGGAAGAAATAAAAAGGTATAAAAGTGATGTTTTGGGTTTATTTTTGAACTAGTGCTCTTGGAGGGAAGAAGTGCGACCTAGAGCATATTTTTTTGGCATGAGAGCATGATTTGAAGGATGAGGAAGAGAATGACAAGTTGAGGAATATTGGAGACCAAGTTTTCATGTGATTAGAGTTTTGATGAGTGAAGAAAGAGCAAGATTATGAGAGATTAAAGTTCTAGTGTGTGAGCTAGGGTTTTGAGCTAAAATTGTGATCTCCAACCACTATGGCAGGAAAAGAATCGGAGATCAAATATCTTCAGTGTGGCTGAGTTAGTGTTTGGTCATGTTTGGGGGTTGTATCCTCTTTGTGGAGTTTGTGCTTCACTAAATTAGGGTTTGTTACTCCTTGTAGGGTTGGTGCTCTACTAAACTAGGGGTCAGTGTTCCTTATGAAGTTTTTACTTCACTAAATCACTTTTCTTTGTGTAATATAAGCAAGGTTTCAGTGGGTTTTCTTCCCCATGAGATTTTCCCACTTACATATGTTCTTGTGTTGAGTACTTTCTTTCTTTCTCTTGTGGTTGATGTTGTATATCTAAATAAGCACACATGGTTATGAATGTTTATGAACAATCTAATTAATGAATGTATGGTTTGGTAAATGAAACGAAATTAATTGCAGGATAGATTCACCCCCTCTCGGTCTCTTGTGATTCTAACATGTTCCAAAAATTAAGATCGACAATAAACTCAAATGTGCTTTTAAGAAACCATATCGATACATTTTAGGTTTTTATGGTCATCTCTGGGTAGGAGAAGAAGTAGTGAGCGCCAAAAAAGCAACAGGGTCTACAAGACAGTCCAGCCCGGGAGGGCGGAAGGCCGAGCAGGGGAAACAGGGGAGAAAATCCCACGAAGGAGGAACCCATGATGGCAATATCGTAGTCGGAGTCAAAAGAGACTTTTCGGTGGCAACGATGGTGGAGGAGGGACGCGAAGTAGGGGATGGAATGGGGAGGAGGTAGGGTGCAGGCGGGGCCGACCATGCTTGAGAGGAAAAGGGTCAACTCAATAGGGGAAGTAGTAAATTTGAAGACGAGGTAGAGAAGGCCTTGATGCAGAATGGGCCCTTCTCCCTCCCTAGCAAGATTTATGGAGTGTTCGAGTGACTAGAATAGAAATGCAACAAGGTTTATTTTCTTCCCCCAGCATAAGTGAGAGAGAATGAAGAAGTGGGGACCGAAGACCAACCTATACCACCCATCAATGGTGAAATATCTCATGATCACCTCAGTGACTCTATCCTAGGGAGGAAGGAGGGATTCCTAAATATAACCAGAGAGATATTTTGTTGGATTCTCCCCTTTGGCAATAAAATCCTAAAGCTCCACTTGCAGAGGCTTCTTGAAGTAGACATCCCCAAAGGCAGGAAGGCCAGTCACCGATACAATGGCATTGGTGGAGATGGTGAAGCGGGTGTTTCCAATACAGACCCTTTCCGCATGACTAGGTGGCCATAGCACCATACGAAACCAAAGCCAAGTACCTGACATTCTTTCAAGGAACGTAGTTATGCCATTGTCCCTTAGAATGTTCCAAACTTCTTGGTCCTCCTATAGACAAGTGCAAGAAGTAGGTTCAATCCTTTTGAGTTTCCCTCCCATGTTGAGAAATCCATGAAAGTGCATCGAGGTGAGGATTTGCGAGTCATCTTTAAAAGGCTCACCATTTCTATGGGAGCCTTCCACGTCACCCATCCTTCTATATCAAAAATAATTATGATGAGAAATGGTGTATCTTAGACCCGATCTGCATGAATGTAGTAATTCTCATCCCACATGCTCAGCTCCGTAGAGAAAATCATGGTCACCGATAGTGGCAAGGATGCGATGTTTTTCTAGGCTTACTTGACATAAGAATATGACTCCCACCACCATGTGTTAGCTAGAAAATGAGAATTCATTATGGACCATTTAAAGGAGATTGACGGGAAATTTTCTAAGCATATTTCACGAGTATCAAGGAGGAAACAAATATTATCCATACAATATATTGCCTTATTTCCTTCCTCAAGAATGTGCTGGAATTTGATCTACCGAAAGGTCCTTTGGAGGAGATGAAATTCGGCAATAATGTGTTTAATAGTCCATTTACCTAGGTCTTCTGAGTTAAGGAGAGTTATAATATTAAGAGAGTCACTTTCCATAATTAAGGTATTGTTGCTAATTTTAAGAGTCATCTCAACCCCTTAAGGATAGCTAAGGCTTCAACACGGTGATTGGTACCCAAGCTAAAGTTAGTTGCAATAGTAGCTTGAGGGGAACCAATGGAATTTCATAGGATCTCCTACCCTATATTTCCATGTGTTATCCTTAGAAGCACCATTTGTATTGATTTTCATCCATCCCAATGGAGGAGGGAGCCACCGAATAGCAGAACAAGCTTAGGAAGAGGGCTTAGCCATGGGAAGGATCATCATCTGCTAACACCAGTCCTTGTGATTGCATAATTGGATTTTTTGCTGATATTTCTTCCATAAGTAGCCATTGAGATTATCTTGGAAGAGAATAGCAATATGGTTGGCCACCCTCTCAGGATCCCAACACTGGTCTTTGAAGATTCTCCTATTTCTCTCTTTCCAGATGCCCCAGAGGCCGTGGGGGAGGATAAGTTTCCAAGCCAGGGAAAGGGCCAAGTGAGAGAAGGGGGAACACCATTGAATGAGGGTATCATGAATAGAATATGGGAAAGTCCAGACAACTCCAAAAAATGACAAAAGCCAATTCCAGACAGCCTGGGCAAAGGGGTAGTGAAGAAGGAGATGAGAGGAGGACTCCAAGGCTTTGCAACAAAGAACACAACGTGTGGGAAGTGAGAAGCCTCTCCTCTTTAAGTTCTCTCCCGAGAGGAAATCATTCTTAAAGGAGAGCCAAGAAAAGAAGCCAATTTTGGGAATAGACTCTTTGGGCCAAATTTTGTAGAGAGGAGGGCCAGAACTGGTCTGGGGCTTGGTGTCATAGGAAGCTTTAATGGAGAAGGAACCAGAGGGGGAGAGGGGCCAGATACGATCGTCAGATAGGAGAGGAGAAAGGAATATAGAGAGAGGAAAGGGAAAATCTCAACTGAATCAAAAGCTGACTTTGAAGTTCACTGATGCCCAACCAATCTGGAATATGCCAAGAGGGGATTGAATTATGATCTCTCCAATAACCAAAAAATTTCCTGCATGGCATTTGATGAGGTTTCTTTTAATAGGGTCCCAAATAGGGTTGAGGCTTAGAGGTTTATCACCAATCCACCAATCTGACCAAAAGTCTATTAATCTACCATTACCCAACCTCCACTTGGTCCCAGTACATAGAAGAGGAAGAGAGCTAGTAACCGAGTTCCAGATAGCCGAGCTATGGGGTAGGGAGGAGAGAAGAAAGTCTTCATCTTGCGTCAAATATTTAGATCTCAACAAATGAGCCCAGTGTGAGTTACCTTGAGCAACTTCCCAGCCAATTTTAGCCAACAGAGAAACATTCATATCAGCAATCTGTCTGATACCAAGCCCTCCTAGATTGGTCGGCTTACAGACTTCATTCCAAGAGACCAGGTGTATCCATTTTTTGGCTTCCACCCCTGACCAGAGAAATTTCTTTTGGATTCCCTCAACAACAAATCACTGAGGAAGGAATTTTGAGAAGAGACATGAAATAGATAGGTAAAATCTAAAGAGTAGCTTTGACCAATTGAAGTTTTCCAGCCTGACTAAGAATGGCACCTTTCCAAGTGGCCAATTTTTTTGGTATCTCTCAATGATAGGATTCCACAGATTCTTGGTTTGTTTGCCTTGGAAAAGGGGAATGCCAAGATAGGAGGAGGGTAAGTCCACAATTTTATAACCAAATATGTCAACAATCCTTCTTTGAGTTTGAGAAGTGGTGTTTAGGAAAGATATATTGCTTTTGTTGAAGTTAATCAATTACTTGAGAGGCAAGTTGATAGTTTTCTAAAATTTCTTTGAGGGCACGAGCTTCAATCACCAAGGCTGCACTCAAGAGCAGAGTATCATCTACAAATTGGCTATGAGTGGCAGTAGGGGAGCTAGAAGTGATTTTGATACTAGAGATGACCGATTGACTTTTGGCTACCTCAAGTGCTCTGCTGAGGGAGTCTACCATTAACAGGAAGAGGAAAGGAGACATAGGGTCCCCCTATCGAATACCTATGTTATTTTGAAGAAGCCTATCGAGATGCCATTTATGAGGATTGAGAAGCAAGGGGTTGCAATATAAGACAAAATCTAGTTACACCATCTATTGTCAAAACCTGTAACTTTTTAGAACCCGGATCAAGAAATTCCAGCTAACTCTGTCAAACGCTTTTTACATGTCTAATTTGAGGATCATCCCCGCAGACTTTGAGTGATGGGCTAAGTGGATGGCTTTATGAACAATGATGATACCCCATGGATAAAGCATCCATTGATGAATCCATTTTGATTCGCCATGATGATTTCATTCATCAGGGGCTTAAATCGAGCGGCTAACATTTTGGTAATGATTTTGTAGGAGGTGTTGCAGAGGCTAATTGGCTTGAAGTTGGAAATAGACTTAGATCCAAGAGCTTTGAGAGCAAGAGCTATGAAGGTGGCATTCTAATCTTTCGGAAGGGATTTTTTGGACTAGAATGTATTAACCACCTTGAACATATCTTGCTTGACGATTTCCTAGAATATTTGGAAAAAGGCATAAAGGAATCCATTGGGGCCTGGAGCTTTGTCACCTTTCATAGTAAAGACCGCTTTATGAATTTCCTCCATAGAGAATGGTTTCGTTAAATTTCCATTCATGTCATTAGAGATTAATTTGGAAATGTTTTGTAGCATCTTGGACATAGCTTTCTCATTGGGAGGGTCCTCCGCCTGAATGAGATTAGAATAAAAAGAGACAAATTCATTAGAGATCTCAATGTTAGAGGTTAAAATATTACCTTCCAGAGTTAGTAGTTCTTTGATTTTGTCCCTGATTTTTTGTTTAGAGGCTATAATGTGGAAGAACTTGGTGTTACGGTCTCCCTTCTCCAGCCAAAGTGCCCAAGATCTCTTCTTCCAATAGGTCTCTTCTTCCTTTAGGGTATTTTGGAAGTCACTGAGAAGATGCCTTTCTTGTTTATGGAGTTGTTCCATTCTTCCTTCTACCTCCATCAAAGCAGAAATGTTAGCTATTTCCTGAGTTAGCTTTTGTTTACGAATTTTGATGTTGCGAACACATTGCTCTTCTAGATCTTAAGCTACTTTTTTATTTCCTTAAGTTTACTAGAGAACTTAAACATATCGAGCCCTAAATTTTGATATCCCACCAGCTCTTAATAAGAGGGTCCAGATGATTATTTTCCAGCCAGGCAAGCTTGAATCTGAAGGGAGGATTTTTTATGTTCATCTTATTGTTGGCACATAGGATTAAAGGGCTATGGTCAGACTCCACTTGGGTTAAGGAACTGAGAAATAAATCGAGGTAAAGAGAGATCCAATCCAAGGATCCCATAGCCCTATCCAATCTACTTTGTATGTGATTTCTTCCCATTCTGTGATTGGACCAGGTGAAGGAGGTACCATGCAGGTCCATATCAAAGAGAGTCTCCCCACGTATGAAGTCGAGAGGTGGTTGCATTTATTATTGAGGTTATTCATTATATATTATTGAGTGTGTTTTTTAGATGGTGTACTTATCGTGATGGCCATGCCTCTACAAAATGTTGTACCTAGCCCCAGAGTAGAGTCTGGTTCATACATTTAGTCTAGTTTGTATATGGTTTTACCTTCGGTTTATTTACACTTATATTTTTGGTTGTACTCTTGTACTCGTGTGACAAACTTCTTGATGTGTGTTGTACCTATGGTCTTGCTAGATTGGATTTTGTACTTACATTTTGGGGGAATGTTATCATGTGGTTGTATTGGTGCATCAACAACATAGGGTGTCAAAATCTGCTACCGCACACAACAAAGACATAGTTTTCGTGTGGTGGTTATTTTTTTACATATGCAAGATCAGCCTATGTGAATGCATATCAAAGTGATGACAGTGTGAGTAGCCATAAATCATTGTTTCACATCAATGTCCCCTAACCCTAAGGCATGTTGATAAGTAGGCATGATAAGTTATCGATCGCGATGCCCCACTAAAGGTGACATCAATTGGTATAATTTTGAGGAAGACCAACCACCATGTTTCATATCCTTATCCCTTGGTCACTCCCTACCCAAGGGGCTTAAATCATGTGACGTAAACATTTTTTTCAAATGCTCAAGAAATCTTTGAAGTTTGTAAGAGGTGAAGGAATGTAATTTTCTATTAAGGAGTGGGAGGAAGTGTTGAAATTGTTAAGAATAGGGAACTTATTAAAGACATAATTTCTACTAGAAACTCCATTTGAGGTGTCATTATTTTGAAAGTTTGTATTTTTTTGTGCTCTTCGCAATGGTGGAAATATCATTTCTTTACTTAGCCTACATAAGATTATTTTTAGGACTTTAAAATTATATATAAACTACATTATGAAGTTCCATATCTTGGGGTAATATAATAACAAACTACGATAGATTTCCACTTTGGGGGTTTTATCGTGGTTTTGGTATTTCTTGCCATCATTTTTTCATCCAACTAAATTCAAAGAATGTTTTATCCTGAAAATAAGGGATACATGGTCATGCATATTGCATGATCTAATGTCCTATCTTCTTGGACTCATTCCTAATCCTAATGACTATAAGTAGAAGATAAAGTGGTTATACAAAATGAAATGGTTTGTGGACTAATATGTATCACTATTCTTGATGATATTTAGCACCATCTTGCATACATTGAGTGCCCTTTCACTTTGCTTGGATATTCATCCAACAATTTTATGGAGACCATGATTCTCCATCTAAAAGTGATGCTTCCTTAGAAAACCATTCATGTGTGGATGATACTGAGACTACTACCGATCCTCCTCCCATCAGAAACACCCCATCTACGAGTTGAGGAAAATTTCCTGCTACTTCAGATTCTAGAGTTTATTCTTTGAGATATTCTAGTGCTTCTTTACAATAATATTATGACATTCCTCTTGTACATATTTCTACTTCAGATTCTAGAGTTGCTTATTTGAGAGATTCTAGTGAATATTTACAAGACAAGATCATGGCATGCTCCCTTCACATGTTTCTACTTCATATTCAAAATTTGATTCTTTAAAAAATTCCTGTAATTTTTGCAATATGATCATGAAATTCCTCTTGTTAGTACTTCATAATCAAGAGTCCCTTCCTTGGGAGCTTCTAGTGATTATGTCTAGCGAATAGTTTCATTCACCTTATACCTACTACTATTTCGAGTTTATAGTTACTTCTTTGAGGGATTCTAGTAATTCTCAGACAACATGATAATATATGTCTTCTATATTCACCTCATTAGGAAACATACCTACCATATATTTTTTATTTATTTATAGAGTCCCAAATATCATATCTAGATGAAATCATTGAGGACAATCCTCTCCAATTTTAGGACATTCCTCCACTTTTTGTTTCACGAGGGTTTTAATTTTCTTCCTTGAGGGCTCATAATGATTCTCTATAGTAGGAAATTCCTCAATCACTTGTTTTTTCATCAAAGTTAAAAGTTTATTTTTGTGGGCTTCTAGTGATTCTTACAAAAAGACAATCCTCCATCGCCTTTTGTTTCATCGAGTTTAGAGTTATTTTCTTGAATACGCCAGGTGATTCTCTATGGCAGGATCTTCATGTCTATGTGATCCACTTCATTAGGAGGTCTTCTTACCATACATCTCATATTTGTTTGTGGAATATCACCTTTTATATCTCAATGAAACTATTGGGAATATGTGTTCCCTCTTTGATGTCAACTATAGTAGAGTTACTTCTACATTTCGGATGTATTTTTCTATCATTACATGCTAATATGATGACACCATGTGTAATTCCTAAATCGTATGATTTACCTTTGTCATTATTTATGCCGACACCTTTTATAGAAGTACTCGGTTCTTGGTTTGATTCTCATATCCATGTTGGGAACATTTTGAGTTGTATTTTGTACCTAATTTGATTCGTCACTACTTATCGAATTGAGAATTATATTTTTTGAGCAACAAATGGAGACATTATTCATTATCTCTACCTGCAATCCATAATATTTAATTGTAATATCGAACATTACTTATTGGGATGCATTCCTCACTAATTTCTTTAGTGACAAAGCTTCTTCATCTGGAATCTATTGGGAGTTTATGAGACTTCATCTTCGAGGGGATAGTTATTCCTCTCTTCTTATCTTCTTTCTCTCTAGATTTCTTGGGGCTTCCGTATATTCTTATGGGGAGGCTTATCTACTGAGAGATATTTTCTATGTAATTCTCTTTTCTATCTTTTGTAGAGGAATTTTTCATACGGGTTTTCTCCTTTTCTCCACTTTATGAAAGATTTACTATGTTTATCGCTACCTCATTGGGCTTTGTTGTCAATACCCATTTTTGTTACCCATCTAAGTTATTGTTAAGGGGTGTTAGTGTAGGTTTTTCTTTATTCCATTGCCCTATACATGTATTTATCTTGCTTAGTTATTAGCATGATATATGGAAGTTACACTTATTCACATTTTTTTGGTATCGATTACACTTCCCCAATTCCTATTTATAAACCTATTGTAAAACTATTTTCTAATGCATTCACTATACAAGTTATATTTTGGCTTGTGTTTGGTTCCTCTTTCTCACAACATTACTCTTTTAATGGATTCATAGTTTATCGCTTATATATCTTGGCCCACATTCACACAAGTAATTTAGAAATCATTGCGTAAGTAAAGTAGTACTAAAACACATATATGAAATATTTAGTGTGAATTCCCTAAAATGTTATCAACTATTTACGAAGTCACAAGTAATATTTTTTTACCTTGTCAAAGTAAAAGGTTCAAATGGAAAGAGGATACATAAAAAAACTTGAACACGTTGGACACTAAATGTACTCGGGTAATCAACCATTGCATAAATATAACTATGGATGGGTACATTTATGAGTTTGTTTTTTCTAAGTACATAGCTTTTGAAACTTCATTTTATTTGTTCATTAGAAGATTGAGGGGAAATTATACACAAAGGATTTAAAATTTATTTAAAATGTTGGTTGTGGTGAAAAATATGGTATCAATCCCTACAAAGATGGATTAGTCTCCTTGGGAGGGATGGGAATGGGAAATCATGGAAAGTGTATGAGGGGTATCTAAATTGTCATGGATAAATGACATAAAAAAATTCTTCAAATCTTGAGAAGGAGAAAAATATTAATAATTCGATTTTAGATCTAAGACAATATAAACAATGAGACAAGAAAAATGAACAAAATTGTTGAGAAGTGAAAATTTTGATCAAAGCCGCAAATAGAGGAAAATAAATTAGGAAGGAATGACTAATAGGAATAATACCATGGGTATCGAATGATGAGACCATTGTGTAAGAAGATAAAGGTGTGAAAGGAATACACCAAGAAAATAGACGAGGAGAAGAAGGATTCATAGATTGGGTGAGTGATTATGAGTCCAAGATATAAAATTTGATTAGAGTACCACATGTTTTAGGATCCATCCAATCTTCAAAAACATTAGAAGGGGTTTTACTATGAAGATGTATAGAACTAACTGTGTGATAATGAGTTTATATGGGAAAATTATGTACCCCAAAATCCATCGATGGAAGACATCCCTAATGCATTCTAATAAAAATAAAATAGAAGAGCACGTAGAAATCATGTGATAGGTTGCTACATTTTATATCAATGAATGGTTAGCAGACAAAAAAAAGGACGTAGGAAGAGAGGAAATAAGGAATAGTCAAGGATATATTAATACAATAGTGAAAATATTGGACATTGTGGAGAGAAAAAGTAGAAAATAGTGTCAAAGTAAACCAAGAAAATTTGTAATGACATATCCTATAGGAGAATTTGTCATCTTATAACTATATGACAGTTCAATAGACTCAAAACATTATTTGGTGACTTGTGAGATGAAATGGGATATAAAATGGTTAAATTATGAAGATAAATAATGTTGTGAATGTATAGGATCCTGTACTAGATTATCACAGGGATTTTATATGAAAATTTAAGGATGAAAATTTAATAATTATGTAGGTAAAAAAATTGTATGATGAATTCAAGAGTCATAGGTCTTCTAGCCAGACGATGCTAGACCTAAAAGAGATCTAACAAAACCTAGGATAAATTGTCATGGAACATGACAAACGATTCTATGATGTAATGAATTATATGATCTTTAAATTTAATGAAAATGATAAAGCTAGAGGTTTTGTATAAGGGTTGGATGTTTTTCTACAAACAATGGAAAAAAATTAAGAAAATAAAAAGCAAGAATTTGGATAGGAAGGATAACACCTCCAAAAATGCTTGAAAATATTTGGATATCGATAAGGAAACATCAAGAGATGGGAGAAACACATATGGTCGTCTAACAACTCAATGTTGCTTTGTTAAATAGTATGTGTGACAACCACAGTCGAGTTACAGATTTTATGTCAAACAATACTATGAAAAAATTGTAGAGCATTTCATGAGCTTAATAAAAACATCAATAAGAATGTCTTTGTAGTAAAAACATTAAAAATAAATAAACAAAAACATTCAATAACAAAATGTATAAATTCGTAGTCTTAAAAAATGAATAACAAAAACACATAATAAAATAATTCGTAAATAAAAACAAAGTATTCACTTAAATCCGCACTATTCTGCATAAATTTTATTTAAATCTTTACATTTATCAAAGCTTCATCTCTTTACATTCTGATTTGTGAGTGTACAACATTTTTTCTATGTATGTATATGTGTCTATTATTCATCTACAACAATTATAATTTCTTCACAATATATAAAATAACTTCAAACAACTATAAATAGAGCATCCTAAAACATAACTATAGTCTTCTAAATCCAACACATGTTATGGATGCTTACAAAACAAACTTCTTTTGTTTTATTTGAATTTATCTAATAATAATATAGAATTGTACTTATGTAAAATATCAATGCATGCTAAAGATAAACTTATCTTCCTTTTAAAAGTATGGGTGATATTACATGCATATTCCAACACTCCTCATTAATTTCGACCTTAAAATTTTCACTATTCGGAGAAAAATGTACCTTTTTAGAACTGACATATTCATGATCACAAACTCCCAAACAACGTATTAGATATTTAAAAACTTCCTACCCAAAGCATTTGTAAAAATATCAGCAAACTGATCTTTAGATCTCAGTAAATTCAAGAAAAATTTCTTTATTGTTAACCATCTCCATGATGAAATAGTACCTCGTGTCAATATGTTTTCTCCTCTTTTGAAAAATATGATTATTGGTTAATGTTATTGCTAAGTTGTTGTCAAAAAATATGTGTAGCGTCCTTTTGATTCTTCCTCAAATATTTCAACACTCTTCTTATAGATACAAAATCATACACTTGGGTATATTTCTAGGTCCTAATCATATACTACTATTAATATGATTCCTAAGCGAGAAAACTAGCAATTGACTATTTTCTTTGGCCTCTTTCTTATCTTTCTTGTTTTCTCTCGATCTTTCACATCCCATAAAAAAATTGATCTTCATTTCTTTATCTTTCTTGACTTTGGGCACCAATGCCCAACTAGGACATTAGTTCCTGGCACCCTCGTCCCCTCTCGAGTGCCTCTGATCTCTTTATATCTTGCTTACCTCTATTGGGCCTCTTTTATCTTTTGGGCATCTTGTTTTCTTATGGGTCAGTTTTTCAGTTTTGAAATTACGAAACTAAAACAAGGGAATCATATAAATACATGTTATAGATTCTAGGCACTAAAAGGGGGTGAATCGGTGCTCTTTAAAACACTCTTGAAGAATTTTACAATGATTCAATCAACCAAACTTAACTATCTTAACCATGAAAAGCATAAACATTCAGCCATGAAAGATAAAGAGAAAAAATACACATGAACACATGAGCGAGATATGATTAAATGTGCGAACCTTTCAAGGACAAAACCCACTGAAATCATAGAAATAACCTAGAAAAATTTTCCTATAAGGTTACAATGATTTCACCATGTTGTGAGAACTCACTCACCTTGAGGCACCCAATCCAATTTTTAAGCACTTGGTCCAATACAAATCCAAGCACCTACTTGATAGGAAGCACCCACTCCCAAATTGCTGAGAAATAACTCAAAATTTTGTCATAAGAATTTTGATCACCTTCACCACCTTGTTGCTTACATCAACATATTATGATCCCTATTTCAGATATACTTTCTTCTCTTCTCTTCTCCTAATTTTCCATGGTTTCAATATATTTACACTCTTCTTACTTTCTTAAAATTAGCACACAAATACCCTCACTTTCAAAAACAATTACAGTTCAAAATGATATTATATAAACAAGCATAACTCCTTAACATGACCTTTGACCTTTCAAATGCAATGACTCTTCAACTAGCCGTCTTTTTCACATACATAAAGAGGAGACAAAAAGACTCCTCATAAAGCTTCCTCTAAGATCATTATTTCATCTAATAACCATTAATAAACTTGTACGTACTTTTCAAACATGTAACCTACCATCGATAATCTGTTATACTCATAGAGATTTCATAATGACCTCTGTCATCCCAATTTGTAATTGCCCCTTTGATTTTTCCTCTATCATAGCAATATTTTCTTTGTCCTTTAGCACTTTTGAGCATGCACCAAGTGGAATATGCATGCAAAAAGATACCAAACTTTCTAATATGTTTTTTAAGTCTCCATTTTCCTTCATCTCCATTTTGAGCATATAGGAGCACTTTAAGTGCAAGGATTAGTCTTAGTTATCACTAACTTTGAACTTGAAGAAGGATAGGCTTATGAATTCATACCAAGTGACTTCATATGCAGGAGATTCACATTTCATCAAATTCTTGAGAATTTTCATATCAAGGTATGGAGCAGCTTACTCACCTTTTCTTCAAGGCCTTCAACTCACAAGTTGCATATCGGACATGAAAAGGCCTGTTTATCATCAAGGATTAATTTGATAGGCCATATAGTGTATATTTTCAATGGTTTTCATACCTTGGAGGGAATGATTTCATACTTCTATATCATCTTGACCAAGAACTAAGAAGCAAGGCACTACTAACCTCTTCCTGAGGCATTCATAATACATAGTTTTTACTAGTTTCCAAGTACATGTAGACTTTCACAAAGATTAACAAGATAGAATATAAATCTTTCCATTTCTGGCTTAATGACAAATTTCAGTGAAGATGTAGAAGGTATGATGCTTACTAGAGACAATAGCTCACTTCACTTCATAGTTAGTAGCTCAAACTTGCAAGGTCATCAACACATACACTCAACTAGACTTGTGAGCATTAAACACTAGTCAACAATAGTGAGATGATCTGATTATATAATCTTTTGTTCACATCTACAAAGACCATTTTCTGAGATACCCCTTTTCTTAATAAACTTACCATACCAGCAATAATCAACAACTCAAAGAACTTAGTTATGAGATTGAACCATTTCTAGGATTGGTCATGAGCTTTGTTCAACCAGTTTGAGAGAAATGAAAATTTATGCTTCACTCCACTTTAAAAAAATAAATATGAGATCCAAAATGTTTTCATAGACCTTTATAATATGTTCACATTCATGTTTCACCTCAAATACAGGTTTAGACACAAAACACCTTCCAAAACCATGACTGTAATCAAAATTTGCAAGGACAAAGCACAATTAAATGCATAAAGATCCTTCTTGTAGAACCAAAAACCATAAAAAAATGGACTAAAAGAGGTCCTATATACTCATGAGTTGGTTTCAAAACTTTCACAGGTGATTTAATGCCCAAAAAAATCATTTTACCTTTATTGCTCTAGGATGAGGGTTTGGAGGGTTTCAAACTAGGTCAGAAAAATGATTAGAACTTTTTAAATACTTAACCAATTGATCTCAAACCTTTTGCATTATATTTTTATCAAAATTATATATAAAAATTATTATATGATTTATATTAACAATCCCTCACAATTTAGAACATGTGCTAAGAAGTTAGGGTGCTTAATTTGCATTTTCCAAAACTAGGTTTTGGAAAAACTTCCATAACTTACACAAAACACCTCCTTAGGTCCTAAAATTTTGACCACACATTCACAACTCAATCATAAATGAATCTCAATTACCATTGTGTCATATTTTTCCCAAAAAACTCTTATCTCATCTCATTTGTGTAGAAATAATTCTTTAGTCCTGAGTAAGAATGCTATTCAAGCCCATATGAGTGTCCAACTCACCTTCTTAGTAACTTGTAAATCCATATACACATTAAATATCATCATAATTTTCTCATCCCATGATTGGATTTCATCATCATGCCTTGGCTCATCATCCTCACTTGTCTCTTTGGGCTTGTCTTCACCGAAAGGCTCTGGAATGACCATCTTCATGCCCTATAAATCTGATACTTGACCTAAAACTCTTCCTATGTATGTTATTCCAGATCATACTTCTCAATCCATGCTTTACCTACTTTTTCTTTGTCCAACTCTCATGTTTCCATGCCAACATGCTTGGTCTGGACTAGGATTAAGCCTAGAACTACATGTTTCTTCAAAAATTGACCATATTGACTTGTTACAGAAACATTAGAACCTCACACACATCTCATTGACCATGTTTTACCTTATTATACCTTCACACAACCTTATGAGGACATATTCACACAATTGGATTGCTTGACCATGCCTGAACACATGAACTCATGATTTGGCATCTTATGGAGACACTTAGACCACTTGGGAAGACACATAAACACATTGGACATAATATGACATAATTGACCACATGATATCAATGATAACACATGACTATGACATCCAACAATAAAAATCTATGTGACCATAAAAATCACTAAGCTCTAAGAATTTATTATCACCATCTACGGTTGCATCCAAATGCATTCTAAGAGTATTAAAACATTCATCTAGCAATCACTCAAAGGAAAAGGAACTACCTTTTCTACATACATGCATAGGAGGGAAGTTAATTTTTTCATCCACACATCTATCTACAATGGTACATCTAGCTATTGCTCATTATCATATGCATCTTGCACAAGAGCTTCTTAGGGCATGAATTTTACACACACACGCACAAGAACTACATTGAGTGTGAGTTGTAGTGTAGAATGAAGTCATAAGTTCACTCTATCAGGTGACCATCGGGGTTAGTCCAACTCCCCATTTGTATCTTTCATTTTTAAGATTTGGTGTGTGTTGGGGTTTTGCAAGATATTTTTTTTTTGTAGTGTATGCATGTAAATTTAGGCTAAGTTAACAACTAAAAACTAACACCAAATAGTTCTTATAACTAAGCTAATTCAACAAAAACATCATGATAAAGCTAAAATAAAGAGATAATCTAAATGCATCCAACATGAAAACATTAAATGTTAAGCCATCCCTTTGAAATTTGGATGTTCTTTGTGTGTGTAGTTGTTCCTTATGATGAACCTATCGTGATCATGAGAAATCAAAATAATTTTATCTCCATGAAGAGGAAAGAATCTCACCAATATGGCTTAATGGCCATGTTTGGATCTTCCTTTACTACTCTTTTATGAGAGGAATGAATGTTAGATCAATGAGCTTTTCCAAGTAGAAATGCTCTTATCATGTGCATATAGTGATAACTTGTAACACTGGTGTAAGTTTGGAAGGAAGGTACTAGGTTCTTTATATAGCTTTCCATTTTGGGAGAAACTAAAAACCTAGTAAATGTGGGATAAAGATAAATTTTAATTAGAAAGGGATAAGTATGACTAGAAGAGATTAATTAGTAATTAGCAACTCATGGGAGTTGGAGATGATTTAATTAATCAACTAGGATTAATTAATATACCAAGATAAGTTTAAGAAGTCGTTTAGAGGTGATCTAGGAGGAATTAGGCAAAAATTGGAGGATTTCAAAGGGGGATTTAACCAATAAGAAGGTTTATTGATTAAATATAAGGTTAAAAAGGCTTAATTAACTAATAAGTAGTTAATTAATTAAAAGAGGATTATAACCAACAGAGTGTCATTAATTGGATAATTAATTAACGAAGTGTCGTTAATTGATTGAAATAAAGGGGAATGTTAGCTAATTACCAGAAATCACTAATTATAATGGAAATGATAGGGAAGGGGATAACTAGAGAAATTTTAGTAGTAAAATTACGTAATCAAATTTAGGTGTCTACATGCAGGTTATAGGAAAATTTTGCGGACATAGTGCGACATACATGTGACCAACAACGAAGGCTAGCGACCACCTTGTGACACCATAAAAACTTTATTTTGAGCATTTGTGTAATCATGGGAACCCAAGTAGAGTCTCGGTGCCTAAGCACCTAACAGAGGTTCTCGGCACCTAGGCACCCTTGCTCCAATCCGAGTTTTTTCGGTAATTACTGAAATTTTTGAGTTTGGCTACAACAGTTCTTCCTCCTGTTCATCAATTTTTCAGTCCATAACACTTCGGGATTTATTTTGAAATCATCTAATTATTATATTCCCTATCTTGTACTTAGGGTTTCATATTTACTTTGCTTATTTCTTATGTCATATATGTAGTAACGTTTATTTATCACATGTGACACTTTGAAATATTCAAGTTTTACAAATTCTAATTTTTATTAAATAATTTGGTGAACTCGTCTCATTTGAACACTCTTGGGTCCTCATCTCATCACTTCTTTCATTTTCCTAAGATCCTCTCATCATGGATATCTCCATCCATGATTTCTTGTAGTCAATCCTAATTGTAGAGATAAAATCATTTCTCTCTTGGCTAATACTTGCATTCCTTCTAATACTCATCCAGACATAGTATATCAGTCATTCGTAGATGCATTTTCTCAACAACTTACTTTTCCATTTGATATAGCTGACAATCTTTCTATTTATGACAATGATCCTCCCCTATATATATTGGCTCACATCTATCGCATGGGTATTAAGTGGATAATAATTGATAACGAGATATGTGCTCAATATTTGTACTTTATCACTCCTTTAGAATATTGGCCTTTCCTCAGCTAATGTTAACCTAACGTCTATTTCTCTTCATGCATATGATTCTTCTACACATCCATGCATAGGCATTATTACTTTACTTGTCATAGTTTGCCAAAAACATTTCTCATGGTATTCTTCATTATCGATATCCTAGTTCAATAAAATTGCTTACTCGGTAGGCCATGGCTTCACACCATGTAGGAAGTGCCTTCTATAGTTCATCGATGTGTTAAATTCTTACATGAATTCTTTGAACATACCATAGTCATTTATCATGACCCATTCAAGTATTGCCACCTAAATTCAACCATTACATTACCTAATCCAGATTTTTCTACTACTATACATCCCATTGATGATCAACAATCCATGGAATCTTCTGAAAACTTACCTCCACTTGAAGGAATTGTTTGTACATTAGACATTGTCCCATCCACTTCAACCTCACCCCATCCTACTACTAACTTTATGGTAAATTTTTGGGGGTCTATCCATATATTGGATGCCATACCACCTTCCTCATCTTATCATGAGCAATCTGCATCGATGCTTCCTCCTTTCACATGAACTCTTTTCATTAATAATTCTTATTGGCCACACATTCTATTTGATCCCACTAGTTTTGATACTGTTTGCATGCATGATGGTTTAGCTTGGTTAATGTTTACACTCATTGATCTCCTCTCTCCACTTCATTCTTCTCATCTCTATCATGGATATGTTTGCACTACTACTTCTTCTTCCATTTATTGGTTTTTGTAATATGCACTTCTCCACATACACTCAATAAGTATTAGCTTAACTACATTGGTGCAATTTTGGATCCTAATCATATTTATATTTCATTCCCCATGCCTTTCGAATCGTGTTTTTATTTGCAATTATTAATTTCTCAAATATTCCCAAAATATTACTCATTGTTATGCACAATGGGTGTCCACTATCACCTTTCACTAATGAAGAATACACAATAGACATGTACAATTTATGTCGCATGATGGCTCTTTATGTACTCAACCTCATACTATTACTTAGCAATTCACCGATGTTTCTTCATTTGGCTTCACCATGGCAATGATGATCTCTTAGATGATGTTACTTGATTCTTCTACACCTCATACACTTAGAAGCATCATGCTTATTACCCCCCACTCCTACCATTATTAGGTGTCTCGTATCTCTAATATTATGCTCTATGCTTTGCATCTAGTATTTATCATGCATTATACATACATTGATACCCATGAATTGTATCTTCATTAACCTATGATACATTTTAGTTCCACAGTTCATACTCAACTATTGAGGGTCTAAATCTGAAATGAACCTCACCACATTCACACTCTTTATGCTCTATGCTTCATTGATCTATCTATCTAGTGCACCCAATTCAAACCATTTCATGATGACGCACTCTTGTTTTATGGTTCATTATTAACTCGTTTCGAGGGTATTTTATAAATGAACCCCATCTCATATTCATGTGCATCCACTCGGGGGAACATTTCTCCTATCATATTCATCTTGCATATCATTCCATTTCACCCATTAATAGCATATTGCATATCTTTTTGCACATAATCTTGCTTACTTATGCTTACATATACACTTTGTTTCACATGCTAGACAAATAATTTGTATGTCATTATATTTATTATATGCACATGCACATTCACTTGTTCTCTAGTTTTGAATGCATACATTCTACAAATCCTTACACATAGCATTAATTCTTTGCATTGCACCTCTTACCAGTCCCACCGAGGCTCTTAGGGGCATCTACTTTAGTACACACTACAGTGTTATTGTTCCGTTTTATACTACTTCCTATTCTTAGTAGCACACTATTCTATCGAAATATACATGTCTTGACATACTTTTTATCTTTATAACATGCTAACGGGTGCTTCATGTGTAGCATTTTCTTTAGAGGACTATTTACAATCATGGTTATATGTTACCATTTTCCATTGTTTGCTATTGTATGCCATTGTTTGTGGGATTTACCGTATGAATTGTATGTTATTTTCTTGTAATTTTTGGTTACTTCATCCCTAATTGTCTTGCAACATTTTGAGTAATGTCCTATGTTTGAAACCTACTTTTTGTGGTCTATAAATGTCTTCTTTCTTGTTAGGTTTAACTTCATCTTCTATATGCATACTTGTCTTGTTTGCACTAACACATGTTTTAGCCATATTTTTATATGTGTCATGGTTTCTACCATGCACATTCCCTCCCCACGAAGGGTATTGGTTTCATATCAGTTTTGGTTCCTTTATTTTGGGTCACATACTCCTAACGACATCGCATGCACACAAAACAAGGGGGAATACATTGGGTGAATCAGTCACCCCGTACATCATCTTCGAGCTTTAGTACATTCTGCAAGATAAAAAAAATAGAATTGTCTACAATTCCATAAATGGCCCAGATTCTAACTTGGGTCCTCATTTTAGCATAGAAACCAACACCCGTGATATGAGACACTAGCAACCGGGAACTCTAGACCTTACTTGAGTGCCTACGAACAGGTAGTTACAGTCACTTTCTCATATCAGTGTAGTTTATGACATTTCACAAAGTAGTTTTCATAGTACAAGAATAAACCTTCAGCTATTCAAGTGTATTCTATCTCCGTTTTCTATTTCTTTTGATGGAACTAGAACAACTAGGAACAAAGAAGGATCATACCATCTATAGTGGTGTATAAATTCAGGAAGAATTAGGGGATGAAGAATAAGACTAAACCTTTCTCCCCAACACTCTTCTATTATGTCATGAGATCCCCAAAAACTCACAGGTTAGCATGAGATCACCCAAAAACTCACTCTTCTACAACATTTTAGGACACTTTCTATCCTTTTCACTTGTCACAGATTAGGTGCACATGTTCCTTTTACTGATTCTTTTTACATTTTTACATAATTTTACATGTTGTTACAAAGTTTTCATAATACATGACTTTGACTACTCTTTCACTCCTCTTTTACAGGTTCATCCTTAATACGCAATGATGAAGTAGTCCCACATCATTAAATACAAGCAACACCAATAGATACAACATGGCACAATGCATACGCTTCACCCCTAATGTCATTTCCTCTTCCTTAGATTCCACACTTCATGTTCTATCACTCCATAATTTTTCATGTCTCTTCGCACACTTTCACCATCGATCTACATGGTTATCTACACATCTATTATCTACTGTATGTTATCAATTATTCACTCAACAACATAAAGTGGGGAAAAATATAGACACAAAATTACGTACTTGGTTACATTTCTAAGTTCTAATCACATACTATTCATATGATTCCTATGCGAAAAAACTAGTAATTGACTATTGTATTTGGCATCTTTCTTATCTAGATTTCTTTCTCTCTAATCTTGCACCCACCACAACCCAATCTAATTTTCATTTATTTATCTTTCTTGACTCTTGACATTAGCACCTAACCAAGAAGTCGGCGCCGAATCCCCGACCTCTTTGTATCTTGCTCACCTCTTTTGGTTCTCTTTTATCTTTTCGACATCTTATTGTCTTATGGGTCATCCTTTTAGATGTTAATTACGAAATTCAAACAAGGGAATCATATAAAAAAAATCTATATGACCATAATAAAGTACCAAGCTCTAAGAATCTATTATCACCACCTAAGGTTGCATCCAAAGGCATTCTAAGAGCGTCAAGGAATTCATCTAGCACTCACTCAAGGGAAAAGGGACTACATTTTCTACATACACACATAGTAGGGTAAGTTCATTTTTTCATCCATGCATGTATCTACATTGCTACATCTAGCTATTGCACGATATTGACTGCATCTTACAAAAGAGATTCCTAGGGTACGATTTCCACACACATGCACAAAACTACATAGATTATGAGATAAAGTGCAGTGATCGGTCGTAAGTTCACTCTGTTGGGTGACCATTAGGTTCAACCTCACTCTTCATTTGCATCTTTATTTTTTACGAATATCGAATGTAAACAACCACCTTAATACACCATAAAAACCATATTCCAATAATTTTCACAATCACATGCGCCCAATTGAGGTCTCTAGCACCTAGGTACCCTATTCTAGGCTCGTCTAGCAGTTACAAAATTTTATGAGTGTAGTTGTGACAGTTTCTTCCTCTTGTTCATTAGTTTTCTAGTCTAGAACACTTCATGATTTATTGAGAAATCAACTAAGTCTTATATTCCCTCTCTTACACTTAGAGTTTCATATTTTATTTTCTTATTACTTCTATCATATCTATAGCATTTATTTGTCACATGTGACTCTAAAATATTTAGGTTTTACAAATTCTAATATTTTTATATCACTTCTCATCTAAAAAACTTGAAATGTTACTCATGTTGTTATTGCATACTTTGCCTCTACTGAAGATAATGTAACTATGGGACATTTCTTTAATGCCCATCAAACCACTCCTATGCTAAAGTGAAAATTATATCCATATGTGATTTTCATATCATCTATACTACCAAAATTATCATTGTCTGTATAACCTATGAGTTTGAACTCATTTGAAGTTGAATACAATATTACAAGACTCTTATTTCCACATGCATACCTCAAAATCCTTTTTCCAGCTTGCCAATGTGAATCTTTTGGAGATTCCATGATCCTTGAACTATAAGGCTCACACCATACATAATATCGGGCATTGTGGTCATCAAATACATGATTCTTCCAACTAATCTTTTGAAAATGTTGGATCCACAAATGATTTATTTTTCTCTTTCCTTAACTTGAAACCTACTACAACTAGCGTTTACATTGGTTTGCAGTTTAACATGTTAAATCTCTTCAAAAATCATGATCATACTTTTCTTGTGAAATAAAAAACTCTAGTTTCTCATTTTTGAACTTGAATTCTCTAAAAGTAATGCATGAGACCTAAATCTGTCATCTCAAATTCTCTCTTCATGGTTAATTTGAATGAATATGTAGATAGATTTCCAGTAATGATTAAATCATCCACATATAAAAAAATAATCATAATCTTACCTTGTTCATTTATCTTCATTTATAAGGTAGGATCAATATTTTTCCTACTAAAACCATTCTGAATCAAATAAGAATCAATTCTTTTGTACCAATCTCTAGATTCTTACTTGAGACCGTAGAGCACTTTTCTCAGCTTGTATACCTTTCCTTCATGACCTTTAATCTCATAACCTTTTGGATGATTCATATGACTTCATCTTAAATAAAACCATTCAAGAATGTTGATTTTGCATCCATTTGATATATAGGCCATTTGTTTTGAGTTGTAATTTTTAAAATTTTTCTTACCATGTCCAAAGATGCTATTGGTACACAAGCGTTTCATTATAATCAACTCCATATTACTACGTAAAACCTCTTTCAACCATCCTTTGTTTATATTTTTTTACTTTACCATCAACAATATACTTGGCCTTATAGACCCACTTCACTCCTATCATGTCTTTTCCTTTTGGAATATCTACCAACTCTCATGTCTGATTTTTCTCTATAGTGTCTATCTCATCATCCATAGCTTGAGCCCAAACTTCATTGTTTATATCCTCTACAAAGTATACTGGATCTGTGACTTGAGAAAAAATGTAAAAAAATAAAAAAGAGTTAGTTGTATCAACATTATAAATCTCACTAAGACTCCTTGTTTTCTTTCTGAAAGGGATATCGATGATGGACTATTTTGTGGTGAAGGAGTTGCTTACAGGTGTTCTTTGTGGTGTCTCTTACATGGGTAAATATGACTGAAATATTGGTAACCTCCTATCTATAGATGGAGGTGTAGATTGTGCTACTGATGTGAGATGCATGTCCAAGATTTAAAATATACAATACCTTGTTATTCTATAGTTTCATCTGCCATATCATCATGAGGAATAGTTGCTACTATATTGATTGTTCTCTCTATACTTCTATCCCATGCTTCATTTTTAATAACTTGTACATCTCTATTGATCACAACTTGTCTAAAGAATCGGATTATACAAAGCATGTATGCTTTCGTATTCTCTAAATAACTAAAAAAATACACTTTTCTCCTTTATTGTCTACTTCTTCCTTGGCTTATCAGGGAACATGTGCATATACTACATAACTAAAAATTATAAAATGAGAAACACTATGTTTCTTATTAGTCTAATCTTGTTGAGGAACCATATTTCTAACAATTTATGTTGGACATCTATTTAAAAGGTAAAAAACAGTTGCTACTTTTCCTTCCCAATAATCATTTGGAAGATGTTTTTCCTTCATCATAATTATTTCCATTTCCATAATGGTTCTATTATTCCTCTATACCACACCATTCTTATGTCGTGTATACCTGGTAGTAAAATTCTTATGGATTCCATGATATTTGCAAAAATTTAGAAATATATTGGAAACATACTCACCTCCTCTATTTTTTCTAAAAAAATTGATGTAGTAATCACTTTACTTCTCTACTAAAGCCTTGAAATTTTGAAATATATCATAAGCATCTGATTTGTGTCTCAAAAATATTCCTATGTCTTCCATGTATAATCATCAATGAATGTCATAAAATATAAACAACCTCTAATAGAATTTGTTTTCATAGGTCCATATAAATGTAAATGAAAAATTTCAAGTGGTTCACTTGCTCTTGTTATTTTTCCAACTAGGAAAGACTCTCTATGTTGGTTATCCAAAATACAACCTTCACAAACTCTCTCTAGTTTCTAAATAAAGGGAAAACCTTTTACCATATTTTTCCTATGTAAAAAATTCAAACCTCCAAATTTTAAATGTCCAAACCTGAGATGCCAAAGCCATGATTCATCTTTCATAACTGATTGAAAATTTGATTGGGTTCCTTGAGCGTAGGACTCAACTATATTATCACATGACTTGGTGCGGACTAAATTGTCGTAGTGCAAGACTCATTCCATTAGCGTAGGACTCATTTGCATTAGCACATGACTCGAGCTTATGACTCACTTCCATTAGCACAAGACTCACTTATATTAGTGCAAAACTCATTTTCATTGGCACAAGACTTAGCATAGGACTCATTTACCTTAGCACAGACTCATTTACCTTAGCATAGGACTCATTTACCTTAGAACAGACTCATTTGTGTTAGCTAGGACTCATTTTTGTTAGTGTGGGACTTGAATGGCTTAGTGCAGGAGTTGGTTGAGAGATTAGTTGCTGATTTGGCTAAAAATAGATCTGATTTTCTCTTTTTCATGGTTGTAATCTCAAGGGAAACATTCTATTGCTACACATTTTCACTTTTGCAATCAATTGAGTGCTAGGGGCTTTGTCCACAATTACGCATTTATTATCTTCAATATGAACTTTGCATCCTTTCTGTAAAAAATTTCTAATACTCATAAGATTGTGCTTTAAACCTACAACATAGTAAACATCATGCATAATATTTTGCTCCCCATTTTTAATTAGAATGTTGATTGTTCCTTTTCCTTTTATAGACATTGTATTGTTATTCCCAAGAGTAACATCACTCTTCACTGACTCATCCAAACTGAAAAATAAATATAAGCTAACTGACATGTGATTACTGAAGCCAAAATCAAAATAACATACATCACAGGGACACTCTTGTGATATATTGCACTCAATAGGAAATAAACAAGTTATTACTTTAGCAATTCTTGTGCATACAATAAACATGGAGCTTTGAGTAGATCTTCCAACCTGATTTTGATCATACTTATTTTTCTTGTAATCATAAGCATAATGCCCATACTTCTTGTAATAGTGACACTATACTTGAGACTTATCCTCTTTGACCATGATTTTGTTATTTATTATGTCCTCTTCAACTTGAGTTTGATGAAGCGTTGTTGTGTCCTCTAGATGAACTTCTTCTTCTGCCTCTAGGGATGAATCTTCCTCTTCCTCTTCCACGAATTCCTAATATATGAGATGAAAAATATTGATCTATAATTGCATGTGATCTATTCAACCTCTCTTCATGATTTATTAGTGATGCATGCAACTCATCAATTAAAAACTAACTTATATCATTAGTTTCTTCAATAAAAACTACCAAAGGATCAAATTTATAGGGGAACTTCTAAGAAATTTTTCAATAATCCTTCCTTATTCAATAGTTTCTCCATGGGATTTAATTTTATTGACTATGCCAACTACAAAAGTAAAGAATGATTCTACAATCTGAATCTTTCATTGACATATTTTCAAAATATATTTGAAGTAATTGTAGTTTGTTGGTTCTTACTTTCTCCTTACCTTGATACGTAACTTGGAGAGTGTCTCATGTTTTTTTGCTTAACTGGATATTATCACTCTAGGAAGGATGCTTTCATGCATGGCTTGATGAATATAGAAAATATTTTTTCGGATTTCTTTCTTAATTCCTTCAAAGTATATTTCTCTATTTGTGAGAGTGCAATATATGATGTTGCATCTAGAGGCTCTGTATACCCATTCTCTACAATATCCCAAACATCATGGGATTTGAATTTTTCCTTCATTATTAATGACCAATACTCGTAATTCTTTCCATTAAAGTGTGTCTACAAACCCGATAAAGATGCACTAGATGTAGAATCCATAGTTGATTGTAAATTTAGAACACTTCAAAAATAAAACTTTGATACCAATTTTTAGAAATTAGCAGCCTTGAATAGTGAACAATAAAATAATTCGTAAATAAAAACAGAGTATTCACTTAAATCAACACAGATTGTGCATAAATTATATTTAAATATTTTCTTTTGTTAGAGATTCGTCTCTTTACATTCGATTTGTTTATGTACAACATTGTGTCTACATTTATATATTCCTCCTTTATTCATCTAGAAAAATTATAATTACTTAAAAATATATAATATAACTTATCCTAAAATAACATTAAACAGCTCTAAACAAAGCATCCTAAAATAGAACTACAATCTTCTAAAACAAATGCATGTTGTGCATGCTTACAAAAAAATACTTTGTTTTATTTGATCTTATCTAATAATAAGGAAGAACTCAAATTATCTAAAATATCAATGCATGTTAAATTTTGACTTAGCTTTCCTAAAAATCTATGGGAGAAATTACACACATATTCCAACACAAAATAATTTGATGCAACAAGGGATAAGGGCTCCTTTATTTCCACAATGCCTACAAGGTTTGGCCCATCCATCACATAGTCAACACAAAGGCTATCAAACTCAACTACAAGATTGGGGATCACCCTAGAGACAAAGTTGATATCAAGGGGTATATGAATCTCATAAAAATACCCAATACAACAAAGAAAACTCATCATGTATTATATGTGTAGAAAAATGAATCATATCATAGGAAATCATCCTCATAATCCATATAGAAATTTTTTTCTTAGCATTGAATATTTAGGCAACATAAAGCACAAAGGATCACCCAATATTAGAAGTGAAATGATAAAATAAGATCACATGCAATGTTGATATATTGAATGCTTGGCTAGGAGAAACCAACTAGAATCCTAGAAGGAGAATTCTAAAGTAACTCCAAACATATATGAAGTTACTCATAATTTGTAATGTATAGAAAAGGGTTTCCATTTCTTGAAATGTTAGTAGATCCTCAAGACTAAAAATAATGGAATGTCTGAAAAGATAAGATATTGATACATGAAGTTGTGGAGTTAACCAAGATTCATGAAACAAAATGATGGGGAATCACCTTGTGCTACAAATCTAGAAGCTCAATCATATGAGAAACCATTGAATATTATAGCAGAAATTTTTGTGTTGGCTCACAAAAGTTTTCTTAAAATCTTTTTGTGAAACAAAGATATTTCACAAAATGTAACAAATATTCTACATGGATAGATGGAAAATGAAACAAAAATAAATGAGAATATTGATAAAATGGTATAGTATGTCAAGGCAAAAAATCATGGAAACTTGATGTTATAATGGATATCGTATCAAGAAGACACGATATCCCAAATTTTGTATTTGATTTTAAAATAAAAATTAAGATGATGCATCAAACAAGAGTTGGCCCATTGGTGAAGTTACTTGTCTCACAAAGAGCCCACCAGGGTTCAATTCTTGTTGAGGTAAAGGCCTGAGATACTATAATTATAAGAGTGAAGGATGAATACCTTAAAGGAATACACGTGCATCGAATAGTTGCACTTCACCAAGAAGGAGTTGCAAGATAAAGCAAGCAAACTTTTAAGAAGCAATGTGCATGCATGAGAGCTCAAGATTTGAAAAATGGAGTGGAATGGAATGCCTTGGATTGGCTTGGCTTAGGATTTTCATAGATCAAAGGAGGTGAATACAAATAGGGGACTGAATGTGTAACTCCCATGTAAGAGAATATTCCTCCATAATGGAGAAGAGGAGTTACTTTCCCAAATGGGAATGTAACTCCTATGACACACATACACATATGACAGATTCTGTAAGAGAATCTTTCATAACTAATATGACACCTAGATCCATGTCCACCTAAGTGAGATGACTCACCCGGTGAGGTGGAATAACACTAAATAATTGAATAAAAATACCACCTACACCACCAGTAATAAGGGATGAGGCCAGGATCCTGTCCTGGGTGAATTTGGTGGAATGGATACCCCTCAGACCTTGGCATCTAAGCCTAAGAATTTTATGCACCTTACCCGTGCATACATGATATTACCTACCTAAAAAATAGGTTCAAAAAAATTAATATGATGCCTCGTTCTACATTGGGAATCCATTTAAAGACTCACCAACTTTATTCCAATTACACTTAGTCTTGTAATCTATATTGATTTAATATCCCAATCAATCAAAAATTGATGAAAGATTGAGTTTTTAATGATCAATATCTAGTTTCATTTGATTCTCTCGAATAAATATCTCAAAACAGGTCATGAAGGGAACCATAGAAAAGGAGGAGATTTTGCTAATATATTTCCTTGCAAGTTCGGTGAGTGAAGATCATGTGTGCCTTTTTGTGAGTGAGTGAAGTATCTTTTTTGTTAGTGAGTGGATATTTTGCTTTAAAAAATTAAAATCATGGTTATATATTTGTATCCATGACTAAGATTATGTTATAATGGATAATTTTTTATCCATTGGCAAGCTTATATTACATTATTTCTCCATAACTTCATTACAACTAGTTTTATTGCTATTGACATGCTAATATTGGTTTTGCATCTTATTCACCTCAAACAACATTGCAAAGCCTATTTTCCAAAGCATCAACCACCTCATTTCTAAATTCTTTATGTCACTTTGAGTGAATGTAACTGATTTTTGTAATAAATTCTATAAATATTATATAACTTATTAATTCATGCGCAATTTCACCATCTCAATGTCTTACCTTGAGTTCCTTAGTCACTTGTACCACTCCACATGGACCTTGACATCATGTGCCTCCTATGTAGTACTAGGGAACACAGGACCAAAACTTAGAAGACAACATCACACACTCCACTAAATGGGCATAAAGCACATGTAATTAAAATAATTATTGGTGTAAGTTTGACGGAAAATGCCCAAAGCTAATTTTTTAAGAACCTTGTAATGTCATCAACACTCAAAACATATTTGTAGTGTCTCATGATTCTCATTACACATAACAACACCTACCAATAGTTACAAAACTTCAAAGTAGTTTAGTGTAAGCACAACACTTCATAGCACATAGCATCCTGTAGGCATGGCATGCAACCTTTAAAGTACCTTTGAAACCCACCTATCTCATGGACATTTAACACCATGCCAAGTGGAATATCCACACCTTGTGATACACTAGAGCATCCGACAACATATTTTGCACTGTAACCAAGCCACATGATAATATATTGGTGATATTTTGTATGTGGATATAAAATAATCATAATGGAAATGATAAGAAGATGAATTCCCTACTCTATTTTAAGGAGTGGCTCCTTAATTGAAAACCACACACGCACATGCACACACATGCACACACATGCACACGCACACGCACATGCGCACACACACATGTGCATGCGCACATGCGCGCGCGCGCGCGCGCACACACACACACACACACACACACAGAGTTCTTACAAATACTAGAATCTTGTGGGGGTTGAAATGAGTTATGGTAGAAAGGAAAAATGAAAGAGGAGAATGAAGGGATCATGAAATAAATTCACTTGTGATTTAAAAACTGTATATTTTATCCATGTGCATGAATTCAATGTGTTAAAATAATGTTAAATAAAGATAAAATTTTGCAATACATAGAAGTGCAAGAAACACATATATTAAACATAAGAGAGAATACCATCACTAAAGAAACTTCAACACAAAGTTTTTAACACTTCCTTAAATTTTTGTGTGGATAAAGAATACAAAGATTCAAACAACAATCCTTCTCTTAGAAAAAATTAGAGCAACATAAAAAATCACTATTACATAGACATAACTCATATTTATAATAAGAATAAATAACCAACATTTTATGAACTTCTAACTTCCCTCCTATTAATTAATTACAAAATAAATAAAAGAAAGTAAAAGGGACCATTCATATTACCAAGTTACAAAAATTAAAGGTCGCCTAAGTTACATTATATTTTTGAAAAGTAACTTGAAATTATAGCATCAAGGAACACTTGTTACTCCTTTATCTCGTGGCACTAGCTTTCATAGCCTTCAAGTCTTAAAACTTGTTGAGGGTGACAATGATTCATCTTTTTATTGAGAATGAACGTTCTTCAAAACCTAATGATCCACCTATCTATGGTAGTCTTAAGCTACATTGGCATGTTTTAGAAATGTTATAGATCACTATTCATCTCCTTTATGCTCATGTGTAACTAACTAAGTTAGTTCATTACCTCTACATCAAAGTTTTCATTTTAGAGAAGATATTTGTTGATCAACTTGGTAAGTTATGCCTGTTCTCTTCAAAGGAATAAATGATACCATTTGATCTCGAAGAAGCTACACGAGAGTGTCTTCATGCTTTGGTACATTTCCATAGATATCTTTTTATCTTCTTGTATGAGTCCGATAGCTCCTTCTTCAATTTCTTCAATAATATGAGTTTCCATCAAATTAATTCCTTTCAGTCAAAATCATGATTATCCTCTTTCTTGGTAAACACTCCCTATGCTACCATTAAATACCCATCCATGAGGCTATGTTCTTTGATATCATTACTTAATTTACAATAATGGGCTGATTTTATATCAATTTTAACTATGATGTTCAACAAGAGAACTCTACAAACCTCAATTGCCTCATAAGTAGCCATAACATTTTCAATGAACCTTATACATCATTTTAGAATTTTATGTTCCCGTGATTGAACTTCCTTTCCAAATTGGTTTAGTTGCCTCAACCTCTCTTAATTACATATTAGTAAAATCTTTGCACATGAGCAAGTACAGTGTAGTTAGAGCATGCGAGAGATTAACTTCATCCTAGAGGTAGATCACTATAAACACCAATTTCCTATTCTTCTCCTTGAGATGCTCTCGTGGTTTTCTCACTTTGTGTAATCCTCTCTAACACATGATAAATTTCTTCTTTTATTTCGTAAATATCACTCTCTCTGATAACTTCCTAGTGGCGATGTAGAGAACCCCGTATTCAATCTTCTCATTATACCAAATCATTCAACAAACCAAGAAGTTATAATTATCAACTTTCCAAAATCACCAAACCATGCTATAAACACACCTTCTCAAGGATATTGAATCTTTCTCAAAACACTAAAACATCTTAAACCACTAAACCAAGGGCTAAAAATGCCTTACACATGCTTTAACACACCAATCAAATATGTTCATGCACCCCTAAAAGTCTCATACCTTCATTTATCATCAATATCATTTTAAATATATCGTACTTGCTTATGGATCTATTTAAAGATGAATTGTGATGATTTCTCCATTTAAATGATTCCAAATTTTCAAGGTTCACTTCTAATCCCATGTGTTTTTATTCTCATTTTACTATTTTCAACTAGGTCTTGTTTTAGCCCTTCTTGCCTCTTTGACCTTCATGTCTAGAACAAACTATAAAAACCCGAAAAAATAATTAGATATCCCAATAACCTTTATGTATCTTGTGATTTCCACCAATTTTTATCCTTCAACTCCTTATTCTCTTCACCCAACACCATCTTTCACTTTTCTAGGCTTGTTCAAACTAGGTCTCTCAAGAACTCAAAATTGAAACTTGATCATATATTTCTCCCACATGTGAATTTAGTGATTAAATTTTACAAACATATTCTTAGGGTTATAAATACCATACATTCCAAATTTTAGAAGAACCCACTTGATAAAAAAAATTAGAGAGTTTTTAGAAATTTGTCCAAAACAGGGACAATCACAGGAAACAAGCATTAAAAATGAATAACTTAAGTTATATAAATTTTAAAAACCTCATTCCAATTGCATAATTTCTTTTTTTTATGAGAATAAAATTTCATATTTTATGTGGTTTGATTTATTATGCCTTCATCAACTTGATTCACATGATTTTATGACTACTTTCTTACACAAACCTAGGGGTTTGTGACTGTGTTTTCAATATTTGACCTATAAAAATCCTTAAATTTATTTGAAACTTAAGGAAACATTTATTCACACCTAAAAAAATTCACTCCATTTTTCAAAATTTTCTATTGAGTTAAATGTCATTTATGCATGTTTTATCCTTTCCAACACAACAAGGAAATACTACAAACAATTTGCTTACCTATGCCAATATGACCTTTTCATGGTCTCCAATGGTTTTCACATGATTCCATTCATTATCCTATTTTTATCATTGTTTAAAACCCTTATTCATACCTGAAAATATCATTCATCAAGCCAAACATAACCAAGAATCATCCATTAATGCACAATCATTCATAGTTACACAATTTCATGCTCAAGAAAAGTCTCTTCATTTATCAAATCAATGGAAGTACATGACTTCTTGAGCCTCTTGGCTCTGTTAAAAACTTCCTTACTCCTCCTCTCAAAACCATCTATCTCTTCCATGCACTAACCTCTCATCCCCCTCATTCATTTTAATACAATTTATTTTAAGAGAAAATGAGGTAGTTAAGTTCAGAAAATAATTAACTCACCTAGGTTTAGACTTAGCAAGATGAGGTTTAGGGTCTAGTTAGAATATTATAAGTAATTTAAAAGTACACATATGATTTATGACCCTCTAATTACACTTTTATTGAACCTATACTAACTCTTAGGCCTAGATCACACTTGAGACTAATTTGAATATTTAAATGAGTCATTTTGGAGGGAAAACTCCAAACGAGATGTTATTTCAATTTTAAGTGTCCAAATGGACCGAAACACCTACTAAACACCCTAAGACACCATACTAAGCCTATTTAAGCCAAAATATTGATATATATATATATACACACAGATTTCTGAATCAAGTGTTATTCTTTGATATTAAAAATCAATCAAAGTCACCTCACCAACTTCAATGTCTCTCGTTCAGTTGATCATTTCTAAAACTCTAGCTCATGAATTTTCGTTGACCATATTGGATGGTGATTTTGATTTCTTTTAAGGGGGCTCAAAGGAAGCTATACATAAGGTAAAAATAAATTTCAAAGGTCTTAATAATGCTTTTTCTTCATGGTTATTTTCCCCATCCACTCAAAGGGTGGAATATTTGATTTGTGTGGTGATTGTGAATTTGAACTTGGTAAGGTACCAATTAGAGGAGTTGGATGTCATAGAGTAGTTTTGGAAGGTGAATGAGGAATATACAAAGATATGGAGGGTGGAGCCAAAGATAAATGAGAATAAAAGATAGTGATTGACACATAGGCTTGTGTTTGATTGATTGCCTTATATTATTGAGTCATATTGTTGATCAAGGGTGCAGAGTCCAGATGTTTTTAGGTAGGAACTCTAGTGGGAGAGGCTTGTGTGATTTGTAGATAAATTCCTCTCAAAAATCCAATTTTATTCATGCTACAAGACCAAATGTCTTGTTTGTAATTTTTCACCGCTTCAAGTTATTCATCATCACCTCCTACACTCATTATGGAGGAATAAGGGGTCATCCCTAAAATGTGAGTCCTTGAAGAGTGGTGTATAGAATTTAGGAATCTAATTCACTTTGGTCAACCTAGGCCTCTTGGAAGTATGAATACCTATTTATTATGAAACCTTGATCTCAAGACATTTCAAGGAATACTACACCAAAAGAATAAAGTTCATATATGTAATTCTCCCCATGGAGCAACAAACTCATGGAAGAAATAAGATTCAATGTGATGTGATAATTGATTTACAAGTTCATCCATGAGAAATTATAAACCACCATCATTAATTCCCTCGTATCTCCATATTCAAAAGGTATTCAAATTGACCCAAGCTCATCTAATCATACCACTTACATCAATATTCATATTAATCAACATATTCGACCCAATAGTCTTCAATTTTGGTTCATTAGATACCATGGGGTCCAATTGGATTTATGTGAACTTAACATCGAAGTTAACTCTTTTGAAGCGGAATGCACATTAAAGGTGGAAATATCATGCTCGACCCCTTGGGAACCGGTATAAGTTTGACATGTATAATGTTCTAAACAAATAAGAAACAAGATAATTGTTATGTGATTCCACCTTAGCAACTTATGGACCATAATGAGATGTCAGCACACCTCAATCAAGATAATATTTTTAGAATCATACTACGAAAATGGTAAGGGGCACCATCAAATCCACCAGTTTAGATATAGGTGAATCGAGGAATTGAATGAATAGATGTCCCTATCTAGTCACTAACTCAATGTTAGCATCAAAGACAATTTTCATAAGATTATTCTCCATAATTCTAACCAAAAACATTATGAAGGTGCCATTCACTCTACGGAAATGTGTTTTACTATTCTCTAAGGTAAATTATAGGTAGTACTCCCAAATTTTTGTATCTGCACTCCATGACCCATGAACATATAATCCCATGAAAGGTTTGAAGTTGAAAATGGACCAACCAAGAATGAGGTCATATAAGATGTTTTGGTATCTTGTAACTCAATAAAATGTTTTTGGACGCATTCAGTGATGACCTTCCCCCAATCAATTAATTTATTTCATTTCCTATGAAGGTGATGAAAGGGTTCTTGAAGCAAGAAAGTATGAAGAATGAATCAGTGTACTAAATATTTGTAATATGCACACTTGTGATAGGAAATATTTTGGGTGATAGACCAAATTCACATAGCATATGAAATCGGGTTACGATAGACTACGGTGGTAATCAACTCTCGGGGATAGAATGTGTAACCTTTGGAAGAATCTAACAATGGAGGAGGTGGATTCTGTGGAGGATATAGAAGTAGAGGTCATGGAGGTATAATTAGATTTCCACACTTGAACTGTTACACTTATGGGTCTCCTGATCATTACCAACATGATTTTCGGAGAACATATTTTTCTCATGGTGTGAGAAGAAAAATAAATTATAAGATTATCTACACCTATATGATAACATGAGCAAGAACAAGAAGAAGGAAAAATTCACAAGGATTATCAAGGTATAACACACGAAGGGTGATTAATGGATACCAAAGAAGATACTTGATCTTGAATTACAACCTTTGTTGGTCACTACTCACACTGAAGTAGCATGCACGCGTTAAAATCTCAAATCCAGACCACTCATCCCATATGAATAATTCATGCATGCTAGGTATCTAGATACTACACATTACAAGGAAGTTTATCAAGAGACACACATAGTCATCGAGAGATTTTTAGGGTGAGATACAGTGCTTAAAGGAGTAGGCACACAAGGGAGAACCCACGAAGCATGTTAAGCTCCCATGGAAACATGTGGATGATTTTAAGGAGGTGTGTAAGATGTTACACTAGGATAATATCATTCCTCTATTAGTGAAATGGTCATGTGACAAGGTACCACGTACTTAGAGTTGAGCACAAGCGACATATACTACATGCAAAATTACCACCTCAGAACCATGAATATGACAAGGAAATCACTTTAGATGTAGTCATTGATGGATGGTTGCTAAGAAATATCCTAATAGACACAAGCATTAAGGTAAATTTACTTACTCTTAATGCATGGAATCGAATGGGAAGACCGACATTACAACCATCTTCAAATATGTTGTATATGGCGAATAAGACAAGAGATATGCTTATTGTGCTTCTATTACAATTCAGGGAGCTAAGTTTATTGGATACTTTCAGGTATTAGAGCTTGCTGAAGAAAACATATTTCCAGCATTACTTGGGTAGTCATGGTGTTATGAGAGAAATACATACATGTTCTTCAAAAGGGGTACATAGGTTACTCACCACCTACCACCATACCAAAACTTTAAATACGCATTTATGATTTATCCCATTTTCCCCTTATTTCTTCCACATGTTTCAATTGTAACCTTCTCGTGCACCCACTACTTTTCAAGCCACCTACCTCCTCACATGTGCTTCGTGTGTTGCGTACATAATCCTATGTACCAAATACCACCGTAGTTCATCCTTCTTGTGGCCTACCTCACATTACATTTCACGGCCTTTTCCTCACATGGTCTCTAATATGATAAATTTTTCCATAAGCACCATCATCTTTAACACATGTTACACCTTTTTATTTTACTTTGGTGTACATTTCAAATAGTATCCTTACTTTACATCTTCATACAAATGCACTCTCCGGTCCATAAATCTTCTCGGCAAGTCCCAATACCAACAAGATCTATATTTCACACACTTATACCTAGTTCACCCAACACTAAAAAGTATGTGCACCCCTCCATTCATGAACTCAATAGATAGAAATCATCTTCTTGCGCTTGAGCATGCATATTACAACATAACAAGATAAACAACTAATTTAATTGTTAAAAAAATATGAAAGGGAAATCTAATCTAAGTGGCAATATTGTCTTATTAAAAACACAAAGAAGCTTATTTATAGTAGGGTTTTAGCTTAATCCGTTGAATTAATCAGAAACATGGTGTCATCCAGCTCCTACAATTTACATGTGACTGATTCAAGTATCTAGGTTACTACAAAATGTCCCAAACAATGCACATTCAACTTTCTTGGATGGCGCATAAACTTGGAGTCATAGAGAAGGGCCATCTTTCCAATTTCAAATGACTTGTTCTTAATGTTCCTATCATGTCGGGCCTTTTGTTACACCTTCTTAGTCTTCTCGAAACTACCTTATAATAGTGCACCAATCATATAACTACATTGGTTTATCAATGCACTCATGAATAGATTTCTCATCATCTAGTTCACCTATGCGTGCATATGTGGGGAAGGTAACATGAATTAAAATGGTAGTACTTCCTCTATACCAAACACTAATTGAAATGGTGTAGCCTTATTCAATATTTTATAAGTGGTCCTGTAAGCCCAAAGTATAGCTGACACTTTATCATCCCAATCCTTTCTTCCAACATCACATATCTTTGTCAAAGCATGTCCCAAAATCTTGTTGAAATATTTTACAGTGCCATTGGCTTGAGGGTGATAAGGGGTGGTTTTATGGTGAGTCACCATAAACTATGCCAATAGGATTTTTATTTTCTCATTCAAGAAATGAGTTCCTCTATCACTTTTCAAGCTTAACGAGTTAGCCATACCTACTAATTATGTTCTTCTCAAGGAAACTTTTTGTTCTAGCTGTAATAAAATCCTTCGTAGGCGCAACCTCTTTCTACCTTGTGAGATAGTTAGTAAAAATGATTATATAGAATTATCTAGTCTTGCATGTGGATGGTGCAATAGGACCTACAAATTTGATGGCCCACTTCTCAAAATATTTTGTGTTCATAATCGATCTAAGTGGCATCTCATCTCTATTTCTAGGCTTCCCAATGCATTGACAATGATCACAAGCTTTCACAAAAGCCTTAACATATTTGTACAAGATTTCCCACCAAATTCCAGCCATGAGGATCTTGTGCATAGTCATATCACCTGCATGATGTCCTCCTGTTATGCCACCATGATCCTTCTCTATAATAGCTTCATGCTTATGCTCAAGTACACAACAATGCAAGATCTCATCTCTCCCCATCTTGTATAAATCACCTCTAATCAACCAATAAGGTGTAACTTGAATTGTAAGCTATTTTTTATACAACGTCTTCATGTTTTTGGGTGTTTGTCTAGTGAGAAAAATACCACGATATCTTCCAAGTCAGCCAATGTGTGATTTAACCTAAAACAATGTACATCGGGCATGGTATCCTCAATTCTTTGTGCCTATTCTCCATAATTAATGCATGACAAGTGATCGGGTGCTTAATTACTCTTTCCTAGTTGTACCACCACAAGAAAAATCAAACTCTTGAAAATAAAGAATCCACCACTATAGATGCACCCTTGAAAAACTAGCTTATTGACTAAATATTTCAAATCCTTTTGATCTCGTATAGAAGAAAAATAATGTATCCAATAAGTATCAACAAAACTTATGAAGCACATAGATCATGTAAAATGCCTTGCACTTAGTGGTTGTGTAATTCTACTTTGTGGGTGTCAACTACTTACTTACAAATCATATTGGATGATCAACATTTCCATCTCCATGTTGAGTTAAGATGGTGTCAATAGTTGTACCAGAAGCATCAACATGTACATGGAAAGTTTTGTTTCAAGAAGGAAAGCGCAAGATTGGTGTGGTTGTAAGCTTCTTATTTAATGTCTCAAACACCTTTTGTTGTGTTTCACCCCAATAAAATTTTCCTTTCACCTTGAGTAACTCTTCCAAGGGTGCGGAAATATTTGTGTATCCTTTGATAAATTTTCTATAGTAGACAGTATGTCCCAAGAATTCGTGCACCTCACTGCACAGTTAATAGGCTCCTCTAAACCTAAGATTGCAGCTATCTTGGCAGGGTCTACCAACAATCCTTCCTTGTAAATTAGGTGCCTAAGTAGAGTTCCAAATGGTGCAGCAAAAATACACATTTTAATGTTTAAAGAAATGCTCAATTGTTTTCATCACTTAAACATGAGTCTTAGTTTTTCACTTTGTGATCTTTGACTAACCCATATACAATCCAATCATCAAGGTACACCTACAAAACTTGTGAATAAAATCATGAAAAGCTTGCACAACAATGTGCAAAAATACCATTGTGCATTATTTAATATAAAAGGCATAAGATTATATGCAAAAATTCCCCATTTAGTAGCAAAGGTGGTATTCTCTTCATCCTCACGCTTAATGTGCACCTGATGATAGCCTAAAAATCCATCAATAAATGAATAGATTTCGTGCCCTGCGATGCCATCGAGGATTTCCTTTGTCAATAGGGTAGGGAAAGGATCTATGACACATGAAGCATTCATTTCTCTATAGCCCAAACAAATCCTGATCCACCCATCCTTATTGATACTCATTACCATGGGTCTAACCCACTCAGGCTCTGCAATTGGCTTAATGATTCCAGATATAAGCATTTTATTTATTTCTTCCTTAACTTGTACGTGCAATTTTGGATTCATCATATAAGGTATCTTCCAGACTAGGCACACACCTTCCTTTAGCTTAATCTTCATTTCTTCTAATGAGGGGTGCACACCTTTCAACTCATGGTAACCTTCGCGGGATCAAATCCTAAGTCATGCAAAACTCAATTATATTTGCTACCTCCCGATCTAACCAATAATCACCAATAATAGCCTCTTTGGGCATGTCTTCATGCCAATGTTTACCCTCTTTTCTTCATGGGTGCATGGTAAGTGTGGGCCTTCGATCTATTTTATCCATTACTTCATGTGAACCTTCTATGGGATAACCTTTAAATTCTCAACCTCATCATCAATGAGGTACACCTTTATTTCTCCTTCTAGGCACGGCCTAATTGTAACTCTCTCATCTCCTCGGCATCTAGGTGCGCTTCAGATCGGTTCTCCAAGTAACTCAAGCATGATCTCTTCTACCTTTGCACCATCCCATAATGTTATGTGCCTTATAATCTAAAATGCTTCATGGACTCAAGGTTTATAAGAGAAATAATCAAATGTATGACCATAACTTCCAATCATATCTTGCCAACTTTTAGTCGAGCTCGGAATGTACATACTGTATGTGCATGGCCTTCAAAGTGGAATAAAACTTATGTACCCACAGAGATGGTGGTAAGGCCTCCTGGCCTTGCACCCATATTCTCTCAAAATTATGGATGTGTGCCAAAGCAAGAGTCTTCCCATGATATTCACATATATGTGTAGGTGCATTGCTTTATGTGAACCTAGTTGAGAAGGTGATTCTCACTTATTTCCAACCTAATAATTTATCTTTGTGTGTCACCCACCAATGCACTTTGTTATACCATGTAGGGTATAGACCGGCATGTTACTCTTAGTTTGATCAAAGCACTATTATTTCTAATATTGCACTTACTATTCTCTTCCTCACAAATTGATGACACATCGTCAGTTAGAACTATCTAACTCCCCTCTTACGACACTCTTTTGGTCGTATTTCCTCTTGTAAACCAATTAAACAGGCTATTATAGCCTCTTCTTGGCTAAATCCTCTTCTTATCCTCTTCTTTACCACTTCTACTAGCTTCCTAGACTATCAATCCATTTCATTGGATTGAGTAGACCCTCCAGAACCCTCCTAAAACCCTAATTACCCTCTAAACATGGTTAACTAGTCTTAACCATGATCAACCTCTTCTAAACCTAGTCAAATCTTACTTTGACTTGCTAATTAACTTGTTGACTCCCTTTTAGTCCCACATGCACCAAAAAGCCTCCCATTTCCCAAATGGAAAACTATAAATAGCCCACTACCCCCTCTCATTTCTAAGAACACTTCTTCCCTCTAACATAAACTATAGTATTATTGCTAGGATTAGGAGTTTTATTTCATTCTATTGAGCTATTTGCTTTGCTTTTGCATTTCTATCACACAACATGGAGTAAATGGGAAGAACCATTGGCCTTGAAGCCATTAATGGTGAGATCCCATTCTCTTGAAGCATAAACTGATTGCTTAGATCCTTTTAGGTTCATTTACTTTAAGCTTTCAAGAATAGAGGTTAATTTCATTTGTTTAAATTACTTGTTTACTTCAAGTTAATGCATGCAAAGTAGGAATCCTTGCTTATTTCTTATCTGATGGTCCATTGATTGGTTTTACACAAGGATTTGGGGTTTCTTAAGTGTTCTTACCCCTTTCTATAGCTTTTGCAACCTTTCATTGAACACATTTGGCACGCCCGGTGGGACACTTTGTCCATCCTCCATTAATGGAGTCACTTTGAAGCTTTTCATTTTAGTTTCTAATTGTTTCTTAGTTTCAACTTTTCTAGGATAGTTTCAAGCTTTTTAGATTAGTTTTTCAAAGTTTTTTTAGATTAGTTCAAGTTTTTGGTTTCACTAATCTTTTAGTATTAATGGCTAAAATCAGGTTTCCTAACTAGTTAAGCTAGGTTTGTCTTGCTTTTGTGCTCTTTGCAGGATCAAGGAGGTAAAGTGCTGCCAGAATTGAAACAAATTAACAAAATTTGACATTTTTGGAGATTTTTTGAAAAATCCCATGTTTTTTAACCACCTACAGGGAAGGGCAACACATACACCTTTCTACTAGTGCAGGCACTTTCTAACTGTCATTTTTAACAAAGGCGCACAGGCACCTAAAACCACACGTAGGTACCCTAAGGTTGGTGCACATGCCTAAACCTTAGCGCATATACCCTCTACCAAATATGAAACACCTGTATAACATGTACTTTTTTTAGGTGCAGCAAAACCCACCCCATCTGTGACAGATGCCTGTGTCTCTCGGCCCTCTCTCATCATAAATTTTCTTTACTAGGTGCACACACACCCTAAGGCTAGCACACACACCCAAACCTTAGCGCATGCATCCCTTGAACCTCACCACACACATTGTCGTCTGATTCATACCATCCTTTTTACTCCATGCAGCGGGAACTTATTCTTTGGCGCATCTCTCAGGTAGTGTAGGAACCCTGTAGACCTAACTAAATGTCATTTTTAATAGAGGTGAACACACACATAAAATGGGTGTGTACACACCCTGAGGGTGCGCAAGTATATATGTTTGATCTAGTTTTGGTTACAACTTTTTAGTGCTCCTTGTTTTGATCATATCTTTTGACTCGTTAACCCATTTTTAGAGTTTGAATAGGCATCGGAAAGAGAACAAAGCGTAATTTGTGAGGGAACTTCCAAAAGTTAATATACCTTTGGTATAATTAATTCTATCACAAAACTCCCAAAGTGCCCTGGAGACCTCCAAAAATGCAAATTACTAAAAACTGCTAAAAATAGATTTTTGGAATTTTTCAATTTCCTTGGTTTTCTAACTTTTTACAGGGTTCTAACAGTGGTTTAAAGGTTTCCTTTGCATTAAGTTTTTTTGTACTAACTTAGTTAAAAACATTTGCATCTTTATTTGTGAAGGTTTGAAACATGTATGCTCTTCCCTCGTGCCTTTCTAGGTGATCTTGGGAATCAAAAACGTTTCACTACTTTCTTCATACTTGCAAAATGGTTTAATTAGCTTTCAAAGTTGGTTAAAAGGAACTTATTTTGCATTGTACTTAGGAATTTTCCATTTATTACAAATTTGAGTGAGATACCTTGTTGTGTATGCTCTTTCCTTGTGTCTTAGGATGATCTAGGAAATCAAAAACAACATCTTATCTCCTTTATATGACGTTTTGGAAAATTACTAACCTTGGTATGTAGGACCAAAATCACTTGTCAAAGAAAGGTGTAAAAAAAAACAATACAAACCCTCTAATACACGTGTTTACATGTAGGTTTCCAAATGGTGTGCCACTTAAAACCACATTTAATTAAAAAGATAAAAAAACACACCACTTTCATCACACTATATTATAGGTTTTGGAAAAGGGTATATCCCTATCCGCTTAATTGGAACATAACCCTTTGGCATAACACCTTAAGCTACAACAATGGGGGTGGTTCCAGGAACCCTAAAGTAATCCACCATTGTGTAACCTCATGGATGAAACAGGAAGCGCTCTGCTTACCCACTTGACTAGTTTTTCCTTGTGAGTTAGCGTTACCGATTGTCCATATGGCGACCCCAGTGAGAGTACACATGGATGCATTTATTGCCCACTATGCTTGAAGGGGGTAAAGTAAGTCGAGATACTCCCAAATTATTCATTTGACTTTTTGGGTAAATCAGCTCACTTAAGATAACTTTGTAACACCTAGTTGAGAGATCTTATTAGGGAGGCCATTCTATCTTGGAGCCCACTTTGCTAGTCCTTTATCACGTCGAGCCGTCACGAAGTGGCAACTTACTTGGAGTCTGAACCTTGTTTATCAAACAAGGAAAGAGTCCACTTAAGTTCAATCTAAGTTCTTTTCACCATAAAAATTAGATGACGTCTCACTTAGCTTAGCTTCTTTCTCACCTTCGGATGAGGCGAAGCTCTACCCAAGTGGTGCTTAGTTTATTTTTCATCTTTTTGATCTATACCCATGCATTCTCACTTTCCACTTTTGGGGTGAGAAGGGAGCATACCTCGCACATCTTATCAAAGATGGTACTCACCACTTTTTTGTCCGTTTACACCATCCATGTTTACGGTTGGGTTGTTAAATGTCTAAAGTGTGCAGGTACATTTTCATATCTTTGATAGTCCTTCAATCTTGATTTCAATATTGTCTTCACTACTACGAGTTTGGTTCATCATTTGTCTCTTCTTGAGTTTTTAATTCTGCTCGCATTCTAGTCACACAATCTAGGTACTTACATCATGTTTTTCAATTTCTTGAGAACGTGATATAAGTCCCTTTATTGCATGGTTACGCTGCTTGCATGATTAAAAAAATCTTGTTATATTCATTACTTGGTTTCAGTTTCGACATCATCTAAGTCTTTTTAAAAGTGTTGATATCACCTTATATATATCACAATAATGTTGTCTTGATACTAACACCTTGCTTGCTTGGTTAATGTATCAGGATAATGTTGTTACGTTATATCTAGTCGTGACTTCCACTTTTCAGAGAACTTAGCTTTCATTGGCACTCAAACTAGTTTTAGTATACCTCGTCGAGAGACTACATCAATACCACGTTGATACTTAGGCCTTGTTAGAATTCTAACTTGACCTACATATTGATATTATATTGTCACTATCCGTTTTAGGGTGTAGACTTGGCATAACGACAAATTCAAGTGATCATTACATCTAGGTGTTCATATGAGTGTTCTTTGATAAAACAACTACATAGCATTACATCTAGGACACACTGTGACATATTTCAAACATCACCTCGGATGACTTGTAAAAATCATACATTTTAGGATTCACGCTAGCTACATACAAACATTGGCTAGTAATGCCTAAAATCACAAAGATGGCAACCAAATCAAATGAACATGACTTAGGAGAAAACCCTTTCGAAACCTTCCCATTTAGCGGAAACAACTTAGCACCTCTCTTTTCTCAAGTCAAGGATGTGGAGCCATTAATTGACCACAGTGGAGAAGATTCGACTCTTCCAGAGAGAAAAAAAGATTAGACCTAGGTAGATTTGATGAACTCCTATATTATAACAAAGATCAAGTACTCACAAGAGTCCTAGAATTAGGAGTAAAACTTCCACAAACATGTAGTAGAAACCAAGGTCATTAATCACAAACCAGAAGAACGAGTGTCACTCTTAGATATAGATAACCCTTTCGACACAGGGTATGCTTCTACTTCCAAGAAACATCATGCCACTGTTGAAGGAGACCCATCACGATGGCCTTATTACAAAGCTTCACGTAAAGTGAAGGTTGAGCGTAAAGCCTCACCTCCTCCCAAATTCGATGAAGAGGAAGACCCTCTAGTTGAAGAAGAGATCCTTCAAAAATAGATCTTGAAATTGAGCCAAAAATTAGCAAACCTAGGCTCTTCAAGAAGAAACATGTACAAAGAAAAAGATAAAATGAAACCTAGTAAGTTTCACTTTGATCCATACACTGACACTACCTTTAAGGCAGCTAAGCCATAAGGACCGATGTCACCTACTAAAGAACAACTCATTCAGAATGAGTTACAATCGATGAAAGACATGCTTACTACCCTACAAGAGGGAAATGTGGGCCATAACAGGAAATACTTGTATGAGGAGTTGTTCCCTTACCCATTTGACAAGGACATGCTACGGAAACCCTTCCCAAAGCACTTCACCATTCCAAAATTTGACAAATATAAAAGCAAGGGTGATCCTCGGGATCACATCAAAGACTTTTATATGGCTTTCCAAGAGGTCACATATAGCGATAATTTCTTGATACAACTCTTTCCTCAGTCTAGGGGCATTGGCATTAGAATGGTTCTTTAGCATACCTAAAGGATCTATTACAACGTGGCCCACACTAGCAGAGAAATTTTTTAGCATTATTCATTCAACATGGAAAATGACATCACAATGAATGACCTCTATAATGCCAAACAAAATCCCCATGAGACCTTTGCAAGTTTCTTACAACGATGGCGATGGGTTGGCAAGTCGTTTCCCTTGTGCGTTACCGAAAAAATAGCTAGTGAGCATCTTTTTCCTAACTTAAACCCAAAAATAGCCTTCCATTTACAAATGCACTGCAGGCTCTAACTTTGAAGAAGTCATAGAGAAAGGTGGTCAAATCAAGAAGGCCCTCATTGCAAAAGGTACGCTTAAACCATTTGTTAAAGACAAACATGAAGCTAAATCAATGGACAAAACCAAAGTTCTTTAATAAGAACAAGCATGTCATTGGTGATGGCATTACGGACTCCAAAAGAGTCCAAGCCGTGCAGACAGGCCCACTTTTAAATCTCTCACAAGGACCTCATCCCAAGGCACCCACTAAATGTACATTTACACCATTAACAGAATCCCTATCTGCCATACTAAAATAGTTAGATAATGTAAACATGGTGGAATACCCAACTACGTGATAATACCATACCCAGAGGATGCTCCAAAACCTATTTGGTTCAAATACCATGAGTATTGTGACTTTCATCATGTTAAAGGGCACAAGACAGATAGGTGCTTAAGATTACATCATTACATACAAGACCTCATTGAAGAGGGTAAAATCACCATAGATTCTCCCCCAATTCAGACAAGGTCCAAATGAGAAAATGGGTATCTACAAAGAACCTTTCCCTAATCATGCAGATAAAAAGAAAAGAAAGCCAGATCACGGAAAACTTCCAATGACTATAGAATTGCCACTTATATATACCCTACTAGTGATAGTCCCTTTGATTCCCTCATAGGATGTATCCATTCATCTGATGAACATGTCAATACTATTAGGATCTTAGAAAAGAGTTTTACAGTAGGGATGCACATACTCGCTTAATCATACCCGATCCCCTACCTATTCCTCAGGAAGGTCAATATAATTTGATAGAGTAGTTAGAAAACACCTGCTAGGATATCCATTTTAGATCTCCTCAAAATATCTACTACCCATAAGAACATACTATATAAAACATTACAAAATTCAGAGTCTCTACAGATGTAGACCCTACACACCTCCAAGCCATGATTGCACACCTAGACCCTAGTGATCATATTACTTTTGATCGCACCACAATCCCGTGTAACAACCTAGAACACAACTTGCCCTTATACTTAGAAGTGGTGGTTACTCGTCGCAAAATCAAGAGGGTACTTGTGGATGGTGGATCCGGTCTAAACATTTGCACTTTGAAGCTTGTCAGTCAAGCAGCTAGGCCATTTAGAAATGGATCTAGGGGCCAAGACTATTACAATCACAACATATGACAATGAAGAATGAGAATCAATGGGTACCATAGTAGTTCCCATGGAAGTAGGCCCAACTTGTCATGACACGATGTTCCATGTCCTTGACTTGGACCTTCCATACAACATGCTCTGGGGTGCCCATGGATCCATGCCATGTAAGCTATTCCATCAACTTTTCATCAGTGCATCAAGTTATGTCATGAAGGTCAAGTAGTTACCATTTTGGGTGACCCAACCATTCACACATTGTAGGGCTTTGCACAGCTTCTCTCATGTGGCTTATGAATGTCCTTCGGTGGATGTTGTCATCCCCTACAAATGAAAGCTATTAAGAATCGGGTAGATCTAGAATCACTCACGCCTTGCAATCAATATTTTCCTTCATTGGTCAACCCGTTCTCTTCATGGGAGGAAACGTCAAAAAAATATGGCCCAGGTGAGCCATTCACTCTTGAACATGAATGTTAATATCAGATTTATCAGTATCTCCCAGAACATGGGGTAAGCCTTATTTTCAGTTCAAGAATACATGGAGCAGTGTCCTAAACCATTAAACAAATTTATCTCTAGTGGTCTCCTATCTGAGGAGAAGATGTTAGAAGATCCTACTAGCAGAGTGTCGGAAGGAACCATGGCTTCATGCCATCAAGCACCCTAGTATATCAAAGGTCACCGCATGATGTTCATCATGGGGTACAATGGGTTTGGATGTGGAATCAATGCACAAGGCCAGCTAGAGCTCGATCCCCCATTTCATTAAGATAAGCATGGATTTTGGATAAGGCCTCATAATACTCACCCTTTGAGATTGACACTACCTCATCTAAGTGTGAGGATGTTTCATCTCATTCGATAGCGATACAGATTCCCAGTGTAGCCTCTACGAGGATCTTGCCTCCACTAACCTATTCCCAGATTCACGGTCCTTACCTTATCTGAATCCATCCCCTTAACCAATTATCAAGTAGCCCTTGTATATCCTAAACTTATAGATTGGGATCAACAACTTCACGTGCCGCTAGACTTATTTGAAAATGATGAGGCATTTGTAGAGTTCATGGGACTTAGGGATTCTATTCTAACTAGGGACCACAAGAAAGGATTTGCAATTCAACTAGACACTTGTGCATACTTCGGGAAGAAGCAGAGATGTGTGGATGTTTGAATAAGAAGATGGTAAGTAAGAGTACAACCACTTCCAGAAACCTGGCAAAAAGGATAGACGGAAATCTCACAGTGACAAACTTTTTGAAACACTCATAGATAAACAAAAAAGAGTTTGTGGATGAAGTAGTTTATCCATTTAAAGATGATAATGAGCTACCATAGGAGGTCAATCTTACTCTTCCCCTTGATCCTACATGGATGGAAGATGCTTCTAAGATTCTTGTTGAGGAAACAATCATCATCAACATTGGCTCAGAAGAGTAAGCCTAGAATGATAAAGTTGGGGGCTTCAATCTCAACTCAGGAACAAAGATCTTTGTAGAGATCTTAAGGGAATATGCGGATATATTTACATGGACATACGTAGATATGCCTAGGCTGACCCAGAATTAGTTGTGCACAACCTCGTCATGCACCCGGATGCCAAACCCATCAAGAAAAAGTTGAGAAAGATGCATCCTAAGGTGGCACTCCTTGTCAAAGAAGAATTGGAAAAACTACTAGCTGTTGACTTTATTAAACCTATCAACTATTCGAGTTGGATCTCTAACATAGTCCCTATATAAAAGAATCCTATCGGCATAAGAATCTACACTGATTTCCATGACATTAATAAGGCATGTCCTAAGGATGACTTTCCCCTACCTAACATTGACATGATAGTTGATTCCACTACTGGTTATGAAATGTTGTCCTTAATGGATGGATTTTTGGGTTATAACCAGATACGGATTACAAGAAGATCGCATAAAACAACCTTCATCACCCCTTGGGGACATTTTTCTATAAAGTCATGCCTTTGGACTTAAGAATGTTGGGGCCACTTATCAACAAGAAATGATTGTCATCTTCCATGATATGATGAATGACATCATGGAAGATTATGTTGATGACATTTTAGCCAAATCCAAGAGTAGAGAAGAGCACCCGAGAGGTGCTTAGGCATATTTTTCAGTGCATCTCAGAGATTATAAGGTATGCTTGAATCCCAAGAAATGTGTCTTTGGTGTTTTATCAGGAAAACTCTTGGGTTTCATAGTTTCATAGAGAGGGATAGAAGTGGACCCTGCTAAGGTCACAGCTATTACAAAAATTCCTCCACCTACAACTCTCAAGAAACTGAGGAGTTTACAAGGAAATATTCAGAAATCTGTTGCTTCATTTCACAACTTGTGGATAAGTGTCACCCATTTACTCATTTACTAAAGAAAGACGTTGCATTCAACTGGGGACCTGACTGTCAGAAGGCATTTGCATTACTCAAGCAATACCTTGTCAATCCACCTGTACTCATGCCACCTACCCTAGGTGAACCTCTCCTCCTGTACATTTCTACCACCTAGTTTGTTGTTGGTGCACTTTGCTTTGCCCAATATGATCTAGGCCATAAAGAAAGAGCAGTCTATTATCTCAGTCACACCTTGATTGCTTATGAGTTAAATTATCCACAAATTGAAAAGGCCTACTTGGCAGTTGTCTTTACCTTCCAAAATCTTCGTCATTATCTCCTAAATAATAAAACCAAACTCATATCCAAAGTTGACCCTCTCAAATACCTTTTATCCAAACCTACCCTCATCACAGGACGAATGGCTAATTGGATCATTCTCCTGAGTGAATTTGATATTGAGTTTGTAAATCAGAAATCCTTGAAAGGACAGGTATTGGCTGATCAATTGGCAGAAGCGCCTCTACCAAGTACGGAACCTTTGTGTCTGGATCTACCAGACACATCTATGATGTACATTGAAGAATCCATAGAGTGGCAGGTCCATTTTGATGGATCGTTCACCTTCCATGGATCAGGAGCAGGAGTGGTGCTTATCACTCCCACAGGCGATGTCATACCAAGAGCATTCTAGTTGGGATTTTCGTGCACTAATAACATTGTAGAGTACAAGGCACTCATCACTGGCCTCAAGCTAGCTATTACTTAGAACATCGAAAACTACGAGTCATTAGAGACTCTCAACTTATCATTAAACAAGTTAATGATGAGTACAAGGTTAAAGATGAGAAACTCATTCCATATAAGAAAATGGTTGAAACTCTAAAGGAGTACTTTACAGATCATATTTGAGAAAATACAAGGTCACATAATAGATCTGTAGATGTTATGGCTACTATTGGGTCTCTCTTACGCATCCCACCTGAGGAGAGTAAAATGCCTTTCTTCATAAAGCATTTACAAATTCCTGCATATGATATGCCAGAGTCATGTTTGGCATGTGAAGTGTGTTGGTTGGATATTTTGTCATGCTAAAATATGAGGTTCAACCACAGTACATGGGATTAAATCCCTCCTCAAAGACAGTGAGGTCGTCATGCTTTTATTACTAATCTAAAACACAAAAAAAATAATATGTACAGTATTCACACTAATCTAACCATTGGGGTTGGGATAGAATCCCGAAATCCATATCCACAATAGATGGAGATATTGTTGTTTTCAAAGTAAAATGGATTGGAAAGGGAATTACTATTATGGAAAAACACAATGGAAAGGAAATGAGAGGAATGTATTTTCTTTTGAGTAAACACAGAGCACAAAATAATCATACGAGCTTTAGATAACAAATGTAATGCTTGAAATGATTGGAAATATCAAGATGCTAAACAAAGAATATCTTAAGATTATGAACATAAGAACAATATCTTAAGAAAGATACATCTCACAACACAAAGTTTGCAAAATAGCACCAACTTCTATTCCTCAAATGATTAAAAGAAAACACAAAGTCTTTCTTCTTCACAATAGATCTCAATATTCCAAAAATATCAACCCTTTGAAATGCATAAGCATCCATTATTTATAATAAAAGGAGTTGAGAGAAAATAGGATAAATCCTAGAAAATAGTCTTTTTAATGAGAGTCCTATTTTTCTTGACTCTCACGCAGGAGACCAAGTCAAAATTTGCTTCCTATGTGACAAAACAAAAATGAAAAAGACATGTCAATTTCAGGATTGAAATGACATGTCACATTGTGCTTATTCTATATCATCATCTTTATCTTCCTCCAACAAAGCCTGCTTGTCTCAAAATTCTTGGAATTTTCAGATTATACCCTACATCTCATTTTCATCAGGTGTGGTGGAATGATTACTCAGAACTTCACATGTTTCTTGAGTATCACTAGCATTGTCGAAGCTTTTCCGGTCTCTTGTTGAGTTTCCTCGAGGTCTCCAAAGAATGTTCAATTTTTACAAACCTGTCAATGATTTCCATGCCGAATCCATAAGTTGGTTCATGTGAATTGATTCTTGGATTTGTTTGTAAAGATCATCAACAAGCAGGATACCCGAGCTTTCACTCAACACCTTAGCACAGATCTTGACTAGCTCTTCTTCTAAGTCATTCTTACCATCAACCAATTGATCTCTTGATTCTCTCAATTTGCTGCAAGCTTCATTGAGAATCTTTATTCTGAATTTGATGGCTTTAGTTAGCTGAAAATGTTTATCCCCATGTGGAATGATGCCTTCTTCAACCAAGATGTGGGATGGAACCTGTTTCAGCATTTGGAGAGCTTCGAAAGTCAACTCTAGGTTCTCGATTTCTGCTGAAAACTCATCATCCATTTTCTCTCCATCCTTCTTTATATCCTCTAAGGATTGGTAGAATTCCACAGTATCTTTGATGACTTATTTTCCTTGCAGGAGAAACCTTTGGGTCCATTCATTGACCGTTCTCCCCTTTTCATTAATCTTCTCGATCATAGGTACTGAGAAAATCGAACCCAATAGGAGTAGAGGATGATGGTGTTGACTCAGGAGGCTTTGAGAGCTTGAGTAGCACTTCTGTTAGCTGTTGTACTTTCTCTTTTAACTCATCTCTATTTTCCTTAGTTTCCCTCAGCTTCTGGCACAACACATTCATGGCATCTTGTGCATCCTGCTGCTCTCCCTCTGTTGTTACTTTCCCTAGAGCCACCCTTGTGATTTGATAATTTGTGACCATTATATCATCCTTAGTTTTATCACCGCGAGAGTAGCAATCTCTGCAAATTTATGCCCTGAGGCATCCACTGAAATCCTTGAGATTGTTTTGGGTTTCTTGGCCGACTTGGTGGGAGTGACCTTGAGGGAACTAAAATCAAAGGCTGGTAATGGAACAACCACCTTCCTCTTCCTCGGAGTCTGATCTACTAACCATTGAGGCGTATTGAATAAGTTGCTCCCATTACAAGCGTTATGGTCACATCTTCAGGTGGAGGAGGATTAGCTTGTGGAGTGGTAACCACCGTAAGTGTAGCGCCCATGGTAATGGATTTAGGGAATGAAGGTGTAGTAGGAGGAGGCATGTCCATGGTTAACTAGGGTCTAGTGGGGAGAGGTGAGAGGCTAGAGAAGATACTAGCCATAGCTGAGGAACTTGGTGAAGAAGTCTGAGACAAGGAAGGTTGAATGGGAGGAGGAAAGGATTCCAGAATTAGAGCTTGAGAGGTGGGAGGAAGACTTACCTCTAATGAACTATCTACCAAAGGAGGAATGGAAGGTTGAATAATCTCTTCTCTTGAAGGAATATTCCCTTGTTCTGGTTGTGGAGGTGAATCAAGAACCTCAACTATTTGTGGGAGAGTGGCCACTGGTGTAGTTACTTGATCTTCTCCCTTTCTTACAAACTTAACCTTCATTGGCCTTTTGGAAGGGTTCTTATCCTTTTCCTTTTTTCCTTTTGAGGGTCCCACTTCCAAAGCATCTAGCTTTGCAAAACTCCCTTCTTTATAACTCATTCCCCAAGAAATGAGCCACGCCTTAGTACGGGAAAGAATTTGAGTAGCTCTTCCCATGATAGAAGCTTTCTCAGCAATGGACCAATCAATGGCTAGGAATACATATTGATCTTCATTTAACCCATCATACGAGGCATCAAGGACACTCTCATTGTCCTTAGTGCCTTTTGGGATGTCAGATAAATCCAGCATCTGGATTTCTTCAATTGTCAACCTATTATTGTCCTTTCTTTGGATGGCAACCTCATCCCAAAGATCAACCCAAATATCTTCTAAGCTGGGAACATGTAGATATAAAGTCTCGTATGATTTAAGGACTCCTCAGAAATCAAATCCATCTATATGCTTCATGTGCTTCTTTTACTTGTCCTCTCATGCACCGCATTCTTAGATTTGACCACCATCGAGCACATGTACCTTCCGATGGAAATAGGGAAGGATACGGCAGCCTTGTGTTTGCTTTTTTGGAATTTGTGGAAATCCAACAATTATCTTACCAACTCCATTAGGATCAACTTATCACCTAGGAATCTGGGCAATTGGAAAGGATCACCTGGATACATGACCACCCGAAGGTATGTGAACTTCTTGAACTACAAGAAGATACAACCCCATTTTGATACTTTGGCCCATGCTTCGTCAAAGACTCTTCTTTTCCTTAGATCAGGGTTCATCCTGCAGATATTTTCATAAAAGAAAGCATCGTTCACTCTTCTAAACTGATCTTGAACCTTTCATTGTCAGCTAAGGGAGGTACCAATATATGTGTTCTGTTACCCTATCTCCTTTTGCATCCAATCCTGGATAATTTCTCATGCCAGCTACTACATAGGTGACATACGATGACATATAGAATTTACCCGTAGTCAAGATTGTCTTCATCTGGGAATCAATCTCATCACTTATGAGACTACTCCAATCGATCCCTTGTTCGTTCTTCTTCATAATAACCATGAATTGATACATCCATCCTTGGAAGTCCCTTGACTCAGGGAGTCCAAATACTCGACTTAGCAAGGTGATGATGTCACTAATTTCAAGGATGAAATCACTCCTAGGAAAAATTGGGAAACCTTGACGGCCGGTGGCTTGGCCTTGATCAAGAACTTCTTATTCACATGCCTGATGCAGTCTTCTTGATCTTTATCCCAGGCTTTCTATGCTAACTTAAGATCTATGTCAACATATTCCTGAAAGTTGGGTAATCTTAAGAGGTCATCAAAGTAACCCCCGTCCAACTTCACTATGACTTCTCCTACTTGATTTTTCACTGAGCGAGATTCCAAGTCATAATTGGAAGCACAGGCCAAAATGAATTCAAGGAATTGAGTAGACATTGGGAATCCTGCAAGAGGGAGGCCACTGTTGGTTATTGACTTCATCTAGGGACTCTGAGAAGAATCCTTGGTTCTGTTCCAAAATCCTCCATGTCAATGTTACCAAGCTCCGTATCTCGGATGTCGTAATTGCAATCTATGTAGGAGGGGGATTCCATTTTTGGTACTTGTATTTCATCTTCCCTGACCTGTCTGACTTGTCTTTAGATGATCCAGGATCTGACATGAGAAATCCTGAAGAAAGAATGCCTAGACAACTCCTATCTGAGCAATCGGACTTGGAAGCTTGCTGAGAAACCCCACAAACCTGCCACACTATCCAGATTTTAGGACTTGTAAAGCACCTGATGAAACCCGACACACTGGAGAGAGTGTGTCAGAACTTAGTAGATGTCTGACACTTGATAAAGCTCGATATATTGGCGGAAACAAGGAGATGTTGAACACTCAAAGAAACCCGATACACTACAAAGTGTATGTCGAGATTGATAGATGTCTGACACTTGATAAAGCCCGATATACTAGCGGAACTTGAAGATTCTTGAACATCCTAAAAAATTTGAAAATAAAGGAATCGGGTTTTTGAGGTGTCAGGACATGTAAAATTCCCGCCATTGTACCAGTTAGGAATTTTAGATTTTTTCTATAACCAACAGGGTATATTCCATGGGATAAAATAAAGAAACTCCCTAGGTGAATTCCAAACAAGAAATTTCAATGGAATTCAACACAAAATGAAGAAAACAACCTAAAACCCTAAACCTAGAGGAAAAATAGGAAAGGATGGAGAACATCAAAAGAATATTTCAAATATGAATCCAAAAGACCTCAAATCAGAAAGAAAAGTAAAATACCTTTAGTAATCTCGAAAAATAATCGAAAATGGAGCATGCAATTGATCAAGAAGCTCGATCGGGTTTGGAGGTTACAGGCACAAGAATGAAAAATCCATGCAAAAAAATTACAACTGGTAAAAATGACATGTAAAATTGGGCTATTTATAAAACCCTAGCATTTATGACACTTCACCTGACACATGTGCCAACTACCCGACAACTCGAGTTAATGCCATGTCATCATGCTTGGAGTGCCCAAAAACCCGATACAAAGGATTAGCTATCAATTCAGGTTTCGGGTTTTAGGAAATAGATGACATGAAACATGAGATGTTTGGATGTTCCAAGGTTCAAAAACCCGACACAAAGGAACCTATCAGGTTTTGGGTTTCGAAATCAAGCGACATGTAGCATGCTTTTTGCAAGTCATGTTCCGATGTTCATGAGTTCTAAAACCCAAAATACTAACTTGTTTGGGAAACAATTTGCATATAGCATGTAAAAAAACATGTTTTCATGTTGTTGAAACCTAAAAACCTAAAAATCTCCTTAAAAGGGCAATTTTAGGAGATTTTTTCCAAAAAAAAATTCTATGGTTATCTTAATTTTAGCTGGAATCACTAAAATGAGATAACAAGTTATTGGTCCATTATCCCCATGGTATGATCCTATCTTTTGATACCTACAAGATGGAACTTTTCCACCAGAAATTACTGATTCTAAAAAGAAATCCCTTATGTGTTGCATAGCCAATTATACCCTCCTAGGAGGAACCCTTTATAGTTGTGGCTACGATGGGAATATTCTTTGTTGTTTGGATGTTACTGACTTGATCCATGCCATTAAGGAAGTACATGGTGGTATTTGTGGAGCACACACTAGTGGCATGGTATTAGCTAAGAATCTATTGAGAGTAGGCTATTATTGGCCTACCATGGAATCAGATTTGCAACTTTGTAAAGAAGTGTGAACTATGTCAGAAATATGGAAACTTAATACATACGCTAAAGACGGCTTTGTAGCCTATTGCAACACCTTGGCCATTCTCTAAATGGGGCCTAGATCTCATAGGAAGCTCCATCCTTCTTCTTCAGATGGCCACACTCACATTATCACTGCCACTGAGTATTTTACAAAATGGGTAGAGGCTTTCCCTCTTACTTATGTCACTGGTGCACAAATTTCAAAATTCATCATGAACCATCTCATCTGCCGTTATGGTATCCCTTCAACCATTGTCATTGATAATGGTAAATCCTTCAAGAAAAAAACAGTTAAAACCTTATGTCAATGCTTCCATATTCAGCTCAAATGGTCTACCCCCTATTACCCCCAAGGTAATGGACAAGCAGAGGCTACTAATAAAACCCTTGTAAGAATCATGGAGAAAATGGTAAGTAAGATTGGCCGTAATTGGCACTTATAGATACATCTCACCCTCTGGGCCTATCGAACCTCCATCCGCACTCCTACTAGTGTGACCCCATATTCACTTTTCTATGGAACTAAAGCCATACCTTTGGAAGTGGAGCTTCCCTCCCTAAGAATATCTCTCAAAGACTATCTTGACAAAGACGAGGACTAAAGAGTTGCTCGATTGGCAGAGTTGGAACTATTAGATGAAAAGCGTATTAGAGCGCTCAATCACCTGAAGGTCTATCAAAATAGTTCATCGGGAATTTGATGTAGGTGATCTAGTCCTAAAATGAAAATCGTAAGAACACACTGCTATGAAGGATAGAGAAAAGAAAGGTAAGTTTGAAGCTAACTGGCTAGGCCCCTATGTGGTGGTTGCTAAGTATGGATCAAGAGCTTATAAACTTGCATACTCAGATGGTGAAGAGCTTCCAAAACCTATGAACACCATGCATCTCAAGTGGTTTTATGCTTAAGCATGACGAGAATATTAGATAAGAACTAAAAATAGAAAAATAAATAAAAACAAGCAAAAATGGAAAATTGAGAAAATAGTAAAGAAAAAAAGCAAGTCGTCCACATGTGAAAACCACGCAATTGTGGCACAGTGGGCAGGTCTTTGAGTGAAAACCGGTTTCCAACTCTCAAGGAGGATCTGCGTTCATTCACAAGTTACTCTTGCCTCGGGATGGGTAATTCTCATCACTTTCTAGGGTTAGTTTCCCTTGCTAGGTCTAGGAACCCTACCAAGTCTACCTTGTAAAGCCTGTGATCTGGCTTGTTTTACTCTTGTATCTACGTGAAGGATGTTTCCTTTGTATATTCCCATCCAACGCTGGGGACACCTTCACATTCCACTATCTCGTACATACGCGCATGGAATTCTACCTTTTGTATATTCCCACATCACGTTGGGGGCATCCACACTTCTTTGTTCTTGTACATTACTTTCAACATGACCTTAGAAAATGCAAAAACATTCAAAAAATCAGATATGCAAAAATCTAAACATTCAGAAAATATCCCTTCTAGGGCGAAGCTTTTAGTTATCTTTCAAGATAACCCAAAAACATCAGAAAATATATCAATATTGTCCTGCAAAAACAAAGTAGTGGTTAAATTGCTTTTAGTTGTCGGTTTGTATAGTTTTGGTTGTCTATTTAGTTTTGTTAACTTTTTCTTATGTGTTTCTTTACTGCACATCTATTTGTTATCACATCTATCATCTATCATTCATCACATATAACATCATTTACTACATCATATATACAAAAATGCTAAGTATTACATCATGCATGTATGCTAAGCTAATCATCACATATCGTATCATCAATGGGGGCAAGAGGGATTTTGCATGATCAAAAATTTATCCCCCCTATGCCAATATCATCTAGTATCATCCCAAGTGCTAGCATCTACCAGAATATCTCATGTACAAGACATTTGATATCATCTACACCATCCTGGGCATTATTTGCCACCTAGCGCTTATCTCTTCACCACTGGGGCATGTTTAAATGTTTCCAGGTGTTTCTTGTCTTCTATTTTCATCTATCGTCATGATTATTTGATGCATCCTAGAATTTTTAGTTAACACCTAGTCGCGATGGCACATCACTCAACCTAGGCCAAGCGCTCACCCGAAGCGCGCAAAGGTATCGGGTCCCTCTTAAGAGTTGCAGTAGCATAATGGTGGTATGATAAAGCAGTAAACATATAGTTTAGGAACTAATCCATCTATTCATCATTATATTTAACCAAATCTATAAGCGCTTAAAGGTAAATCATCATGAAGATAATAACATGCATTGATAAAACACATCAAACATTGTTTTTTCGGCCAATTTCCTTTATCTATTCATCGTACTAAAAATACAAAAACTTCATACAATACTAGGCATGCACGCATGGTTCTATTACAACTATCCAGTCACATGTACTCGTGTTTTCCCATTCTTCAAAACATATGTTTCCATCCGTATCTCTATATATGTCTCTATATTTTCTAAGTAATTCATTACATATATATAGGGTGGGGAACTAGCCCTTCACCACTTAACTCTACTAAAAATAGGTCGCATGCTAATAACAGCCATGCACCTTCTTACAATTATAGCCATACATGCAAGTATGCTATCTATAGATTACTTGATAGTTAACTAAAGTGATGGATCTATTCTTAACTTATGCCCATGCAAGAGTGAGTTGACATGTCCTTCAAAAATCTCCATGAAGAGTGGTGCACAAGTCTTGGCATTGCTTTGTGTGCTCTGCACGCCAATCTCTAAGAATAGATTTGATCCCCAAAATCGGTTAAGTCCTTGAGATTCTGACTCTACACCTCTGCACGTGACACCTTCCTATACCTTCACACTTTTGCTCCTGTGTTATTCTTCCGTGCGGACTCTGTGTGCAAGTTCAACTAAGTGCTTTCTCGATCAACATTACCCCACACTAATCTCATTGTCACCCCGACAATGGCGATGTCCAAAACTTATACAAAGAATGGATAAATAAAGAATAGTTGAATAAAGAATTTTGAATAAGAATTTTGAAGAAGATATACATAGCTAACAAAATTGTTTAGGCCTCAGGCCCCTCCGTCTCATCCTGAAGCAACAACTCTAGATATTCTTCTTTGATATCTACTTCTAGGTTCTCCCACGTTGTTAGCATTGCTCTCGTTGTCTCGGGTATGTCTGCAATGATGGACTGCAGCTCTTCCATGGAGATTTTCCCTTGCTCATTTTGTATTACAAGCATTACACTTGACATAGAGGTTTGCACCCCTTCCAGTACATCCATCTTCTGAGCAATGAGCTTTCCTAACTCCTCCAACCTCTCCTTATGCGGTGCCTGCGCGCAGCTAGTGTCTCACACTTTTGCTTTACTAAGACTAAGCATTCAGTGTGGCCTAGGGAAGCATCCTTCATCACCTTATGGACCTCATTCTCCTCCTCTAATGTTTTCACCATGATCAGTGCATCTGGGGCTGTGCATATTGTTAGCGCATGATCGGCCTTCTTCAGTTCGTCACGGGTGGCTTGCAGTAGACCTTCATAAGTAGCAATCTTCCTAGCTACTGCAGCCTACACCTTTTCTAACTTTTCCCCGAGTCCTTGGGCTATGAGGATACACGTGCCTTCTCATCTTCCAACACTAATGTTATTATTGTCTTGACATAATGCATTGCAGAAGGAAATTCTTTTGGTACCTGGATTCCAAATGTGGGTGTACCTTTAGAACATCATCTCCAATTTCCTCTGCCATACTAACAAAAGTGTCATATTTTCTTTTGATTAAGTCCTTTTCCTACACTAGGCACGCTATCTCCACATCTTTGGCTTTTAATTTCTCTGTCAGCACCTTGATGGTAGCAGATTTATCTATGTTTCTTCTTGCTACTTCGGAGGATACTTTGACTAGAGCATTTCTCACCTACTCGTCTGACATCACCGTTGGTTTAATCATCATGTGGCACATTTTAGGTGCCTTCTTCAACCATCTTGACGTGCACGATTCTTCACCGACATCAAATTCGGGCTCGTCCATATGCGTGTGCATAAACCATGAGAGATGCTTCCTTGTGCGCAGATTCACCTTGTCCTCATCCATGAGCGCCCATCCGAATAAATCCTTCTACTTGATGGTGTTATGGAACTAAGCGTGAATGATCAGATTTGGGTCTTCTACATACCCCATGGCATGTGCCATCCTCCCCTATTCGATGGGATCGGGGTCCTCTTGGAATGGTCTGCAACAAGGTTGGGAATACCGATGTATCCCCACCCTTTTTCGTGTAGCCTCCGATTGATCCCCTTCTTCTCCTTCCATCTTCTTCCACCACCACCTTCTTCTTTTCTTTTACTGGTGTTGCTTTCTTCTTTGGTGCCATTCTTCTTTCAGGGTTTTGTTTTGTAGATCGATTCTTTGTGTGTTTTGATTCGCTTGCTTCAACCTTAACCCGATTCTTTCGTGCCCTAATTTTTAATCCCAAACTTACACACCTATCTTTGTTTTATTACTCGCTTTTTCAAACCCTTTTCCTAGGGATTCAAGCCCTTCTAATAAACAAATCTCTTCTCCGTGCTTGGTGCACTTGCTTCAGTAACTTGAATTAGTTAGCTTTATGCTCTTTGCACAGATAGGCTCTCTATCGAATTCTCGTAGTCGCAGGGTAAAAATGAAATAACATCTTGTCCTTATATAGACTTCTACTTTTCACCGCATTAAGTGCTCCTCCACCTACCAAATTCTCCTCATTTATGTCCCATTTTTATCATTTTCTCACAAGATATTTTTGTGCCAAATCTATAACCTTCTAGTGTGCCTCTTTACCCTTTATCACGAGCTTCTCTTGACGCGCTCTAGCACCCGAGTACTTCGTCACTGCACCATCTCCTGGTAATTACCATGGCCACCGCTTACCTCACGTTATACTTTCCCTTATCCATCTTCATCCTTTCTTATCTTGAGAAGCAATCTTTTGTCAGTTACCCTTAGCAACCTTCTTTCTCAACACCCACAACATGACATCTTCACAGCATATACTTGAGAGTCACCAACAATCCACCCCACATGAAAAAGGATGTGCAGTCCTTTGCACATCAACATGCTTCATATTATAGTTAGTTTCATGCGCGCAAGAGCGTAAGAGAAAATTTTGAAAAAGCATAGTGACGTTGAAAGAAATACATTAAGGAAATGCATAAAGGGAAACCTAATGTATCTGGCAATACTACCTTATTACAAACACCAAGAAGACTTATTTATAGTAGGGCTTTAACCTACTCCCGTTAAAGTAACCGAGAAACCGTGTGCCATCAATAGTGTCTAATTGGCAAGCACCTGACTCAAGTATATGAGTAATAACATATGGCCCCAACCAATGCACCTTGAGCTTTCCTGGATGGCACAAAAACTTGGAGTCATATAGAAGTACCATTTATCCCACCACAAGTTTCTTATCCCTAATGTGTCGATCATGCCATGCCTTTTGGTGTGCTTTCTCCTATTTCTGACTCCAACATGTGATGGCTCGGTGCTCATCTAGTTGAACCATCTTCACAATCCATTCTTCCAAGGCTTGCTCATCAGCTAGACCTCCAGCGCACGTAATGCACAAGGAAGGTAACATAAATTCTAGAGGTAGAACAGCTTTCATGCCAAACACCAATTGAAAAGGTGTGGCTTTGTTCAATCTTTTGTGTGTTGTTCTATAAGCCCAAAGAACAACAAATACTTTATCATCCCAATCTTTCCTCCCAACATCACAAAAATTGGTCAATGTGTGGCTCAAGATCTTGTTAAAAGCCTCAATGAGTCCCATTTTCTTGAGGGTGATAGGGTGTAGTTTTATGGTGGGCAACCATAAACTCGTCTAAAATAATTCTTATTGTCTCATTTAAAAAATGTGTGCCCCTATCACTTGTTAAAATTAAAGGATAGCCATACCTTGTAAGAACATTCTCCCATAAGAACCTTGTTGTTGTAGTCATTGTACAATCCTTTGTAGGTGTTGCTTCTACCCATCGGGTAAGATAATTTGTACAAGTGATGATATAGCGCGATCCAGTCCTACACGTGGCTGGTGAAATAGGCCCGACAAATTCAATTTCCCATTTCTCAAAGGGTTCTACACTTGTTATTGGTCATAGGGGCATCTCATCCCTTTGTCTGGTCGATGAGACATTGACAATGGTCACATGTCTTACAATACTCTTTACAATCCTTGTACAATGTTTCCCACCATAACCCAAAAAGTAGGATCTTGCGTGTTGTTATATCACCTGTATAATGGCCACCTGCAATACCACCATGTGCTTCTTCCATTATGTCCTTCCGTTCCTGCTCCAAGACACAATGGCGTAAAACCTCATCTCTGCCTAACTTGTACAAATCACCACTAATTAACATGAATGGTGTCACACGAATAGCAAGTTGCATCTTCTCTAAAGCTTTCATGTTTTCTGGCGCCATACCGGTATTTAGAAAGACAAAGCAATGTCCTCTAATTCTGATGGCGCGTGTTGTAACCTATACAGTTGTGCATCAGGCATGGTCTCTTCTATTGTTTGTGCCTCTTCCCCTGATTGAATTCTAGACAGGTGATCCGGTCTAGAATTACTTTTTCCTGGTTTTACCACGACTATAAAGTCAAACTCCTAAAATAAGAGTATCCATCGGCATATGCGCCCCTGTAAAATGGGCTTGTTCACCAAATATTTTAATGCCATGTGATTTGTATAAAACACAAAGGGGTAGCCAACAAATACTAACAAAATTTGTGCAAGGCATAGATCATGGACAAGGCCTTGGGCTCTATAGTGGTATAATTATGTTCTGCAGGGGTCAACTTCCTACTAGAAAGCAAATGGGATGATCAACGATACCTTCTCCTGGTTGAGCTAAGATAGCACCAATGGTTGTGCCAGAAGCATCCACATGAACATGAAAAGGTTTATCCCATGAAGGAAAAAACAAGATAGGCACGGTAGTAAGTTTCTGCTTCAATATCTCAAACGCACGCTGTTGTGACTCCCCAGATAGAAGGTACCTTTTTCCTAGAGTAAGTCTTCCAAGGGCGTGGAAAATTTTTCATCCCCTTTTATAAAATTCCGTAATACCACTGTATGACCCAAAAATCAGAACCTCATGTTGGTACCGTTGGCACTTTCAAGCCAATGATAATCGCAATTTTAGCCGGATCAACTAGCAACCCTTCCTTGCGAAATAATATGTCCTAAGAGTGTGCCAAAGGGAGTAGCAAATGTACTTCTTGATGTTTAATGAGATACTCATCTATCGACATATTTCAAACATTAAGCGTAGATTGTCGAATGATCCTTAATCATCCCATAAACGGTCCAATTATAAAGATAGACTGTAAGAAGTTATGAATAAAATCCTTGAAGGCTTGTACCACTATTATTGAAAATACAAATGATGGGCATTCTTCAATCCAAAAGGCATCACAAAGATAAGCAAAGCTTCCCATTCAAGTAGTGAAGGTGGTCTTCTCTTGATCTTTTGGGCAATCCTAACTTGATGATACCCGAAAACCCATCTCAGAAATGAATATATTTCACACCCACCACTCCTAATATTTCCTCTCGTGAATGGCGTAGGAAAGGGATTTGTAACACATGCTTTGCATTCAACTCCTATAATCAACAAAAATTTGAATCCTACCATCCTTTTTTATGCTTCTCACCATAGGACTAACCCATTCTGATTCATCCAATGGTCGAATGATCCTAGATTTTAACATCTTGTCAATCTCCTCCTTTACTTTCTCATGCAAATTGGGATTCATCCGATATGGTCACTTCCTAATAGGGCGCGCACCTTCCTTGAGCTTTATCTTCATTTCTCCAGTGATATATGCATGCCTTTAAGTTCATGGTATCCTCTTGGGAATAAGTCCTCATAGTCTCGAAGTAACCCTATGATCTTTGCTACCTCTGATTCTGACCAGTAATCCCCAATTATCACCTCCTTAGGTTCAGCTTTTGTGCCTATATTGACCTTTGTTGTCTTCATAGGTTCGTGATATGCGCGCGCATCTACATCCGCACTGGATAACACTTCACTTATTCCATGTGAATGATCCACGTCCAAGTGCTCAAATTCCTCCTCATCAATTATGTAAACCATCTTCCCCTTATCTTTTTCCAGAGAAGCGCACTCAAGTAATATGATATCATCTTCTTCATCCGCAAAGCACGCCCCTGTCTCTGTCTCACCAAATAATTCTTGAACAAGTTCTTCCGCTTTCCCACTGTCTCCCATAGTTAAGTGCTTGATAAAGCTTAAAGTTGTGTTCACTGGTGGTGTAGATGAAAAGAAGTCAAACGTTTGGATCATCCCTATAGTCAAATTTTTCCAATTTCCAGTGTCGCGATGTAATTCAACATAGACATACCAAGCACACACGTAACCTTGTAGAGTAGAATAAAACCGATGCACCCAAAGTGAAGGCGGTAATGCTTCTTGTCCTACTATCCAGAGTCTCTCACACTACTGGATATGATGTTGAGTAGGTTGATCACCATGATAAGGGCTTATTTTTGTAGGTGCATTACTTCTTGAAAACTTGGTTGATAAGGTGGTCCCAATCGTTTCCCATTCTAAGAGATTATCCCTGTGGACTACCCACCAATGCGCGGCCGTCCCACCCAAAGTATATGATAGCATAGCGTGTCGTTTAAGCTGGTCAGCCCAATTTGTTTCCATGGCCTATAAGAACCCAACCAAATCTTTAGATCTAGTATAGTGGGGTACTTGTGTAACCTATACATCGAATAGAGTGAAAACCCATCTTACAAGTAACCACGCGCTTAACTTCGCACCCCACCAGTTCATAAGTGCCATGAGCCCAATTATCACAAGCAATACTAGTAGTATCACTGATTGACTAAGAATCTTCCCAATGAAGGATTCCTTCCTTAGATGGATCATTGACCTCTGGGTCCCGAATAGTGCGTGCATATAGATTCTATTCAAGTCCTCTTTGCTTAAAGGTTCCACATATGGCACGGATTTCCCATCTATCAATGGTATTATGACCCTTTCCTCCTTGTTCTCAAAGTTGATATACCCTTTGTTAAACCTCAAATCAGCATTGTTTGCATAACACCAAGGGCACCCAAGAAAAGCTAGGAAACTATCTGCTTCCGCAAGCGCTAGCACTTCAAAGTCTCCTATGAACTTGGCCCCTTGTATAATGATAGATGCATCCTTCAAAACTCCTATGGGAGTAGCTTGTGTTCTGTTTACCATGAATAATACATTAGGCGATGGCTGCAATGGGGTCTCCCATTTGTTCCCACGCATCCAATGTAAGTACATTTACTTCCACACCTATGTCAATCATAATATTGCTCAATAGCCACCCGTCCACAACAGCATTCAAAGTGATCTCCTTGTCATAGTCAATGCTATCAAGGGGAATATTCACATGTAGTATTTGTCTTCTAGTCTCAATTCCCGTGTAGAGTATTCCCTTTCAACCAATTTCCTAATAAAGGAATAATATTCTCCTAGCGCAACATTCTACATACCTCTCTGATGTCGTCAATATCCGATGGGGCTTGTTCTGTATCCTTGTGCTCCAATTTTTGAGACTAGCTCTTTTAAACCTTATATCTCACCTTGAAGGCTCCTAAGGACCTCCATTGTGTCCTAATAGACTTCTTTCTGATGAGATGGATCTGGATATCTAGCATGCAAAACCTCCTCCCTAGTGATTGTCGGTTTTTGTTGCAACACCTCTCTTGTGTGTGCCACCTTAGCGCGTGTGGTTATCTTGACTGTTACCACCTCAGGTTCTAGTGTTAACTTTGGCATCCACTGGTTCTCTATAATGCACTGGATTCTAACCATCCCCGCACCCTTGTTTTCTTGCTTGTGCTGCTTACTGAGATGCTCATACAAGTCCGGACACTCTTCATAACTATGCCCCTTTCCACAAAATGAATAGGAAATATTTTGTGGGCATTTGCACCTATAATGGTCAAGTGAACCACATGTATAGCAAGTTCCTTAAGGGAATTCACTCCTTCCTCCACCTCGGCCTCGTCCTCCATATCTACCTCTATATCCTCATCCCCTTTCACGAGCCCCTTCAAACCTTTTGTCATTCCTATCATAGCAGGTTTTATTATAATCCCTATCCTAATGCTCATTCTTCCCTTTAGAATTATCACCACACTCGCCTGTCTGACCCTAATATCAATGGCATCATGGATCTGGCCAATCAATCTATAGTCCTCAATATCATGGGTCGTGGACCTACAAATTTTACAAAAGGAGGACACATTCTTCCTAATCGCGTGTTGTAGTAGGGGGCAGTGACTAGCATCATGGTTCAAATGGAAAATCTCACAGTCTAATAATAACGAACGACGTACTGGTTACTGTGAGGGAAACTATCCTTAGTGTGCCCTTCCACTTCACAATCTATATACCAGATTCCTGAGCGCATTCCATGAGCTGAGTTTGCCGATAATTTCTCTAACTCGTTTTTTCCATAGCCACTATATAAGATTCTAAGAATGGACTAACTCCAAAGTGTCAATTCTCCGAACTGCTTGGTAGCGTAAAGTGGCTTCCAATGCTTCACATGGATTAGTATAAGTCTTATGTGACAAAGTGCTCTTCGAAATGGGATAAACAATCCTCGACAAACCATTGTGCATGCTGATTTGCATGAATGTCATAAGAGAGTTTGGATAGAAGTGTTTTAAATCGCACATCATACTCACATACACTTTCAGTAGTGCCTTGCTTTATATCCTTGAGTGTGCTTATACTCTTCTGCTCAAACTCTGGGATGTGGAACTCTTTTAAGAAAGCATCTTTTAATGCTGCATAGTCAATACAAGTTTGATTGGGATCAAACTTCCTATACCATTGTGCGCACACGCCTACAATGTAGTAGCAAATTGACTTGCCTTGCACTCGGGGCTGTAATACCTTTTACGCGCCACAATATTTCACACATATGAACATGTTCAACAGCATCCTCAATACCTCTAGTATTCTAGGAGATGAAGGGACATCTCCATATAAATGTTCTGGGGTTGTTGCGGGCCTTGACCACCCAACCTAGAACCTCCTTGGTTTCCTCTTCCTCCAATACCACCCGAACCACCGAACTAGAATTGCCCATACCACCCGATCCTCCTCTAGAATTTGGAATAGGGCCCATGGATGCACTCCCTATGCCCCAACAGTGGTACTATATTGGACCCCTACGATGCGGGAAGTGGTCCCAACTCCATAGGTGATTCCCACACTCGGCGTGCTCATATTCTATGTAGATGATGAGCCTGAAAATATACCCCCAAAGAATAATGAAGTTGTCTGTGTTGTCATTGGTGTACTTGTTGTCTGACCTATTTATGTGCTTTCCCTTCCTAAATTAAAATTCTTTTTACCTGTTGTACTAGATATTGGAAAACCAAGCGCAAGGGCTAGGTCAACAGGTTGGCTTAGATATGCACTCGCAGCCTAGGTCATATCTATTGGTGTGCTCCCTTGTGGGGCCAAAGAGGGTTCTCTATCATGCTTCCCTAGATGCGGGAGTCCCTGATGCTCTTCCTCCTATTCCTCCCCATGAGCCTCAAATCCTTCACGAGCCATCTCTCTCTACAACACCATTCGTTCTACAATTTCTTGCCTCTTTCATAATTCCCTCTTGCGCGCCTCATCATACTTCAGCCACCTCTCATCCCTTTGTCGTGTTACCACTAGGTCTACCATCTTTCGCCAATCATGTTCCTGCTCCCACACATGGAGATTCTTTAGCTTTCCATGGGTTTAGCTTCCAAGTTCAACATTACCATTAGTATTTTGATTGCCAGCGGAATACCTTACAAATACGTCCCTCTAGGATACCATACAAACTGGAACTCTACTACCTCCAGGGCATGAATAAGTCAAAATTGAATACTCCAAAATATAGTTGTTTAGGACACCGTGAAACCAGGTATCTACCGCGCGAGTCCATCTCAGGTCAACATCATATAGTGTTTGAAATTCCTCTTGTGTCCAAACAAGCGTGTGATACCTCCAATTTTTCTTAGATGTATACGTAGTTGACCATTCGTATAATTCTACTAGAAAGATAGCAAAGAAGCTTTCGTATAAACTATCATATAGATTTTGCTCTACCCAAGTACGTGCTAAATCTGGATCCAGTGTCAAACCTCCGTGCGTATTCTTCCTCCAGATCATGAATCCATTCTTCAACGCTTTCGCCAAGGTTAGCTGGTATGTCTTCATCGTGAACCATTCTAAAACAACTAAAAAAGAGGTCCTAGCAACGGAACTAATGATGCAGCCTAGAATTGTTAGTTAACACCTAGTCATGCTGGCACATCACTCAGCCTAGGCTGAGCGCTCACCTAAAGCGCACAAAGGTACTAGGTCCCTCTTAAGAGTTACAGTAGTAGAATGGTGGTATGATAAATCAGTAAACATATATTTTATGAACTAATCCATCTATTCATCATTATATTTAACCAGATCTATAAGCGCTTAAAGGTAAATCATCATGAAGATAATAACATGCATTGATAAAACACATCAAACACTAGTTTGTTCGGCCAATTTCCTTTATCTATTCATCGTACCAACAATACAGAAACGCCATACAATACCAAGCATGCACACATGGTTCTATTACAACTATCCATTCGCATATACTCGTGTTTTCCCATTCTTCAAAACATATGTTTCCATCTGTATCTCTATATATGTCTCTATATTTTCTAAGTAATTCATTACATATATATAGGGTGGGGAACTAGCCCTTCACCACTTAACTCTACCAGAAATAGGTCACATGCTAATAACAACCACGCGCCTTCTTACAATTATAGCCATACATGCAAGTATGCTATCTATAGATTGCTGATAGTTAACTGAAGTGATGGATCTATTCTTAACTTATGCCCATGCAAGAGTGAGTTGACATGTCCTTCAAAAATCTCCATGAAGAGTGGCGTGCAAGTCTCGGCATTGCTTTGTGTGCTCCGCACACCAATCTCTAAGAATAGATCTGATCCCCAAAATTGGTTAAGTCCTTGAGAGTCTGACTCTACACCTCTGTGTGTGACACCTTCCTATACCTTCGCACTTTTTCTCTTGTGCTATTCTTCCGTACGGACTCTATGTGCAAGTTCAACTAAGCACTTTCTCTTATCAACATTATTTTTCAATAATTGTTGTTGCCCATTTTTCTTCTTGCCACCCGCACCCTCTCTTTGCCTTGGGGAATTTGCGCATACTTTTAGGAGATTTCCTATCTCTTAAATTCTTCTCACCGATCAAAAATTTAAAAATTATAAAACCATCCAAAAATCCAAAAATGTAAACACTTTGAAAATGGACTAAAATGTAAAGGAGTTTTATTTCATTCTATTGAGCTATTTACTTTGCTTTTGCATTTCTATCACAAAACATGGAGTAAATGGGAAGAACCATTGGCCTTAAAGCCATTAATGGTGAGATCCCATTCTCTTAAAGCATAAAATGATTGCTCAAATCCTTTTAGGTTCATTTACTTTAAGCTTTCAAGAATAGAGGTTAATTTCATTTGTTTAAATTGTTTGTTTACTTCAAGTTAATGCATGCAAAGTAGGAATCCTTGCTTATTTCTTATTTGATGGTCCATTGATCAGTTTTGCACAAGGCTTTGGGGTTTCTTAAGTGTTCTTACCCCTTTCTATAGCCTTTGAAACCTTTCATTGAACACACCTTCCTTGGATGGTTCCATAGTCTTAGGGTCATGTGTTGTGCACGCATAAATCCTATTAATATCTTCTTCACTCAAAGGCTCAAAATATGGTGTAGCTTTTGTTTCATTCAGAGGTATAATGATGTGCTCATTGTTATTCATGAAACTTATGTACCCCTTTATTGAAGTAAAAATTTGCATTGAAAACATATTTAAAGTTATGGTACAGGTGGTAGGTAGTGAGTAATAAATGTGGTAGATTTTGGAAATCTATAAATAGGGTGCCAAAGAAGTTTTATTCTTTACCTTATCTTGACAAAATGTTTGAGCTTTGACGAGAGATAATTGATGCATTATATGTGAATTTTCATGTGAGCTTGAGAAAATCAAACATCCCAGTTGAGGAAGGAAACGGCTGCGTAGGAAAGCTCCTTTATGTGAAAGTTTGAGACTTGAGGGTGGCTTGGAAGTGTATTTGTGATAGGATAAGGTTTGCAAAGTTGTTGTCTAGGGTTTGCGGAATTAGGGCACAGATTTCATTGAAGGGAAAAAGTAAGGAAGGATAAATAGTGTAAAAGGTTAGAAACAAGGAGTCACTAGCACTTAGGGCATGAAATTTTGTGAAATTTAAAACCTTGAAACGTAATGGCACCCGAAGAGCACCTACAATGGAAACAAAAAGGAAGAAGAAAGAACCGAGGTAAAAATGGAGGAAGAACCCGAGGAAAGGATTTCCGAATACAATATCTAGAGGGCATGATCATGGGACATGTCTGGGAGTCCCACATTTGTAAATCTAAGGTGAGTGATTATAATCATCTCTCTAGTACAAATGAGAGAAAAATAGAGAGTGAGTTGGTGCGAGAATAGAAACCATGAGACTTTTGATGATAAATAAATTTATGATGTTAAAGGGTACAAGACTTTGGAGGGCATGGGAGTACTTTATATTTACGAGTTTCCGTACTTTAGAAAACTAGATTTCCTCTACCAATGGTTGATGTCATGGGTCCATGAGGACTTCTTTTACTTTCTTTGGAAGGAGGATGCACATTATTGCACCCCGATAGGAATGATTATGGGGTTGCGTAGTTCGAGGCCTTAATATTTTTGTAGACACGGATGATGAAGTAGGAATGAAGGTGACTCCAATCAAAATGGCATACCCAAAAAGGAGGTCACACTATGGATATTTTGAAGATCACCGACGTTTTTTTGGATTTGTGTGCATCTATTGATTAAGTTTAACATGCAAGAGAGATGTGGCCAAGTTAATAAGAAGTGGCTACACATTGCAAAGTAGATGGTGTAAGGAAAAATATACAACCTTGTTACTTTTATTACAAATTGAATTATTGAAGAAGCGCATGTGCGAGATAGGATTTCATGGGGTGTGATCCTCCTCTCCATAGTGTTCTCAGAGAATAGAGTCCTTGATGGCCCCAAGGACAAAATGTGGAAGTGTCCACCTTATAAAAATCCCTTGCCAAATGATTTGCAAACTATACTTGGGATGGAGTAACTAATGTCTACAAATTAAGGTCGGTTCGGTGGTATAGGTGAATGTGCGAGGCATTCGAGTATGAATGGTGCATCCCAAAAAAAAATCCCTCAGTTCTAGATGGAAAGGAAAACTTCACATTTTACCAACACTTTTACATCGTATATTCTACCTATAGACTAGCAAGAAGATTCCATGGTGTAAGTTACCTTATGCCTTCACAACGCGCTACTTCCAAACAATAGTGAACTGGTTTTCATATGCATGCAAGTTGAGGTTCAATGTTGATAAGGTAGATTGTGACTACCACATGATGTTCAAGATCTATGGGTATCCAAGAAAGGTGGCCTACATCGAAACCATGATATGAGATGATATCAACATCAACTCCATGAATTTAGAAGTTGGGAATGAGGAGGCAATGAAGGTATACATATACCTGAAGCCAAGATTGGTTAGTGGAAAATATATTGAGGATGAGATAAAGATCCCGAGCCCATCCAAGGGTAAACAAACGAGTTAGATAAAATAGAGTGCGTGAGGTCACTCCTCTGAGGTATGAAGATTTAGAAAATATTAAAGATGAGGAGGAGGAGGAATAAGAAAAAGGATATAATGTTTTCTTGATCATGGCACCAAATGAATATTCAAAAGGATGCATAGGGAACAAGACAAAGGCGCAAAGCCCTCTAAACTTGTGAAGTCATCGAAGGCCTCACCACACAATTTTAGTCTAGAGAAGAAGAATACGAGATGAAGACTAGTCGAAGGGGCGATATCGATCAAGAGGATGTGGTATAAGAGTTTAATCGGGAGAGGAAGTCGGATAATACGAAGCTCAAGTTCATGACTTGGAGAAAGAATGACACAGGAGGAGATCATTGTGTATAATGTAGAGATGCATGAGGTACATGAGGTACATGCAAACCATCCAAAGCATGACGAAGAAGACAAAACACCAACTAGGGATGAAGAGTCAGGTGGCATTAGTGCATGCACTCGGAACGAGAAACAAGTACCCACCAGGAAGCACACTAGTGGAATGAGGAAAAAATATGATGTTATGCACATACCTTAAGTCACTACATCAATTATCAATCAAAATTAATGTGCACATGATTATAGAGTGTTATGGTACCGAGAGAAGTTGTATGGCTAGGAGGTTATCAATGAATAAGGGGCGTACATGCACACAAGGAATATGTTTTCATGGAGCATGCAAATACATATGGACAAGCCTGAATTTGAGATTGTTGTTGATGCATTTTCCATGCACAAACAAAAGAAGGTGCTAAAGAAATTTTTGACAATAACGCCAAAAAAGATTACAGCTGAAAAAGCTAGCAAAACTCTCAATAAGATGGCAGCAGAAGTGGCACATAGAAATTTGGACAAGGAAACCACCATCGAGACATTGGTGGAAGAGAAAAAGGATAAAGCATAGGAATTCTAGTAGCTCACCTTGGGGATAATGAGAAGGCGAGAAAGGCACACAAATAATTTCCTGGACATGATAGAACATATTACGAGATGATATCTTAGAGGCATGCCAAGAATTTTAAGAAATAGCTAAGGATATGTATCCCTCAACACAACACTATCTACGGGATTTGGTTCATATGCTACTAAAGGAAAGGTCAAGTGTGCAAGGGGTGACACAAGAGGACTTGCAAGATGAGAAGGAGAAGAATAAGAAGATCATATCGTGAAATATTGGAGAGCATGAAGCTATGTTTCAAACAATGAAAGAAGCATTGAAGAAGGTGGGATGGGCCTTTGACCATTGTCAAGACCTTGACCCCATTCTCAAGGCATATACCACTCGGGAAGAGTTAAATTTGGCAAGCACGTAGGTTGTAAAGAAGGAGGGAAAGCTTGGACATGAGGAAATCCTAGAAGAAATTGCACGAAGTGAGACATCTTAAAAATAGTCAAGGTGATTAACTAAAATATGGATTTTGATATTCTAAGTTAATCTAAACTAGTAACAATAATGAAATAAATGGTATGAACTGAAATATAAATGATAAGTAATTTTATTTGATATTTAATTGAAATGAAATAATTGAAATAGGAGGGATAAGGTACTAACCTGAAAATGACTTACCTTGTTGTGATTCAGGACTAAACAGGATGATGTGCGGATGGAATAGAGTATGATGGTATGACCCAAGAAATTGTAGCAGATGAATATTTGACCAAACTGGGGTGTCGGAAGAGGATCAAGGTTCATGTGGGCCCCCTATTCTATAGTATAGGCACTCTCTGGTATATAGAACATCTCAGACCTAAATCTAGAAGTGTCACTAGATCTTCGCAATATCTCGATCTTTATCGCGTGATTGTCACAGTAACTTTTGATGACACCATAAACTTGTAATGAAGATTCACCTGTAAAACCCCATAAAAAGGATCACACTCCTAAACCATGAAAGATGCATATCAAGGGGTTAGATCGACCTTAATAGCCACAATGGTGGACTTACAACTAAGTGTTGCACTACATTCCATACCAAATGTAGTTTTGTGTGCACTTGTGTCCCTAGGGTTCCCTAGTGCCAATGACATAGATATAGTAGGGAATAGCTAGATGTAACATACAAATTATGGATGGAATAGAATGAATACAACCCTTCCTATGTAGTGTGTGTGATGTAAATGCCTTAATGTGGTCCCTTTCCATCATAGATAGCTACCCCTTAATGGTAGATAGTCCACCCTTAATAGTATATAGTTTGTCCTTAAGATAGTAGGTATGTCATGTTTATCTAGGGTTCTCTTGCTCAAATTTTGACACTAATGACCTGACATGTCGAATAGTACCTAGGGAATGAGAGGGGAAATTATAGAGACCGAGCTCAAAACTCTAAATTAGACTTAAGTGCACAAGACTAGGGTGCCTAAAATAAGGACCGGGGTGCCCATAGGCACCTTAGGACTACCCTAGGAACCCTAATCAAAGACTAGAGATGAAAAATGACCAAATAATGACACCTGAGACTCCATGAGAGAGATGACTAGAACTGTGCAAACAATTGAGGACCATGTAAGAAAAATGATGACGACAACCAACTAATTGACAACAGGACTAGGGGATGGGTCATTAGTGAATAATTTTCTTACATGAGATCCATATATAAAACAACATACTTGGTAGTATAAATGTAATAGTGAGTGATTGATTTTGTGACTAGATTTACCCCCACTTTATGTTGGTGAATGGAAAGCTCAGTACTATAAAGTAGATAGAGATGTGTACTTGACAGAAATCTGGAGAATCTCGTGTTATAGTAGAATGCACAAATGTCGTAGTAAAATCATCTCAAAAGAACCATATAACGTGTTGAACCATGGATCTGCGTGCGTTGATCCATGTAATGTAGCGAAAAGTATAATAGTTTGATGAAGTGCACTAAATGAGAGTGATGATTATAATGTTGAGTAGTTTGATGACTTTGAATTCGTATTAAGACAATAAGATGGGGAAGAGAGTGATCGGTTCCCTACCCGATTGTGCATATACAAATAATCGATTTGGAGGTTTTGGGCATCCTTCCACTAGAGGAAGAGTGTAGGGAGAAAAGTGTGTTATTCTCTAATCTTTAACTACATCCTCAAGATCTAGCTGCTGTCATATACAAACTCAAATCAAAGATTTGTGGTTTTGGATCCAAATAATTTTGATCAAATAGTTGACCCATATAGGAGTGGTATAGGAAATGCACTCTTTCCCCCACTCCATGGGATCGCCGCAATGTAATGGCTTCTAAGTTAGGTCATCGGAAGTAAACACCAAATATCTAGAATAACTTCCCAAGTGAGGTCATCTCGAGAAAGTAATGAATGTAACTCCGAGTTAGGTAATCGGGGAGGCCACATGTGCATATTGTATTGATTAGATGATAGTTGTTAGAGGTTTGAACACATTAATAAGTTGATTGATTGGTTACTTGTAGGGAGATTTTTATGTTAGTTACCCTAAGTTAGGTAATTAGGGGAATCAATTGAAATTGATGGATTATCGCATGGAGAGAATTTGTATTTGTTTCTCCTAGGTTAGGTTGTTAAAGGGAATCGCTAGAAATTTAAGAAATATTGTTTGAAAAAATGTCACACTCGTTGCCCCAAGTTAGGTCATTAGGGGGAATTGATGAAATGTCATATAGAAAAATTATATGTTTGTTGCCCCCATATTAGGTCATTAGGGGAATTGATGGAATGATGCAAAGTGAACTAGTAAATGTTTGAAAATGATGGATTGGTAATGTTGATTGATTTCATGGTAATGTAAGGGGGATTAAAGTATGACCCCAATGATATGCATGTTAGTGTAGGATATTTATTTTCCTTGTATTTTTTTATTTACTTGGAGCTTTCCTACACTCATGGGATATGCTTGCTTAGTTGTAGCAGTTGTGTTGAGTTAGCTTACCAGTTAGGTTGAGTTAGCTTACCAATTGTGTTCAGTTAGCTCACTAGTTGTGTGGAGTCAACTCTACTTCTAGTATCAATTAGTGAGAGTTATTCCCCACTAATCTAGGAGGAGGTTGCACTTTCACCACCTATATGTACTTGACTTGCATCAATCTATCTCATGGTGAATATGGAGCATATAGATAATTGTGTTGATTTGGAGCCATTTGTGCCTTGTGAGTTTTGATCATATTGCATTTTATTGTTAGTTATTTCCATATCTAAAATTGCTCATGCATTCATTTTTCATCAGAGATCCAAAAACTCTTTTATGCTATCATAATGATTCCAGTGATACATTTGTCATTACTTGAGTTATTTGTAGTTTTTGAATACTTCATTTGTGAAACTAACAAATCATGTGCAAATAGATTTGACTCCGTTTAACAAGTTGAGGGTTGTCAAAAATTTTAGGGGTTTACAAAATATTCCAAATAAACCTCGGGATTTGTTAAATCCCTCGGTTGGCCAAAGTGACTAAAACAAATTAGGGGTTTTTGGAGAATTTTTTGTTTGCCTTGGTTTTTATGTGGTTTATGTAGATCTTCTTCATGGTGGTCTTGGTGGAATCAAATCTCATTTGTGACGGCTCCCTCTGGTTTGCTATGTGACCTTACTCACCATAGTCACTCCAGCTTGGCACCTCTTTGGTCTGAGATCTATCTAGTCTAGCACAACCCGTGTTCCATTCCCATGGCTCGACCCACATCAACTTTCCTAGAACTTGGATTTGAACTCTGTTGGATCGGTGTCTTTCTCACCTTGTTATTCATTCACAAGCTCGCTCAGCTTAGGTTAGACATCCCTTCTTAGATCGGATAAATATGGTCTCGAGTGTGACTCAAAATGGACTCTACGTGACCTAACATCCACTTTACCAACTCGACCTTGGCTCCATTCAATAGTTCTATCCTTTCTTGCTTTGATTTTCCCTCAATTGCATTTCTAATGACAGACTTACACACGTTATGTAACCTGCTCAAAGATCAATATCTATGCATTTTTTTGGAAAAGGAGACCCATACACTACATTTGAAGACCTCTAGAGTGGAATCACGACCCTACAAATTTTCCACAACCTCTCATCTCAAAAACAGACCTCTGACAATGCATTTCTAGAAGCTTCTTCTGGACTAGGGGCACAAAACCTAGTCATTCAACACCTCATTTCACGTTTTGGTGACGCTAAACAGCAAAGGAAACCCTTCAAATGAATCTAAACATTCTATAGACCTGTAAATCTTCATTTTCCTTCTCCATGGCGATGCTAAAAAGCAAACAAAAGCAAATAATGGTCAAGACATAAATATTTCTAGGGTTTCCAAACCTAAAATCAGTTCTCCAACCTATCCTTTCATGTGGACTCCACTTTTAAGGATTAAATGCATTAATTTTTTCATTTTGAATTTTTTATATTAGCATTTTATGCTTTTAAAATATAAGTTGAACTGATATAATGTATTAAGGGAGAAAGTAGTGGTTTTCAAACCTTGTATTTTTTCCTAACAAAGACGAAGGGTGAGGCTCGGGTTGGCAGGAGGCCAATTCCCCTCACAAATTAAACCAATGCATTCTTCATTCTTTTCTAGTTCCAACAAGTATACCAATGACCCCTTTCCCCTTCATTTCTGGCATTTTTAATCAGTTTGCAAACTTTTAATTAAATAAGCCATTATTTACTGAAATCATTTTTTTGATCTATAACATTTTTTGATGAATGGTTCTACATGATGGATTCGATTTGATAAATGCAAATTTATTTTTTTGGTCAAAAGTGAATGTTTTATCGTGTTCTACATGATGGATTCATTTATTTTTATAAATGCACTAATTTATAAAGTGCCTCATTTTGGGGGCTCTTTTTATCAGAAACTTTTAGTTGTGAATTTCAACATATTCACCAAAGCGGAGAAACTTTTAGTTGTGAAAGTAAACATAAGAAAATCGAGGATGATGGAAATTTGAAATGGCAAATATTATGTTGTTCGAAATGACTTATTCGTTGAAAAATTCAGCCAACATGTCCCTTATACTATTCCTTTCACCTAGATTTTACACATATATAAGAGGTTATGAATGTAATCATACCATTTTGAATCATATCATGCACATATTCACCAAAGTAAACATAAGAAAATACTTAGCCACCTATCTGAAGTCTAAAATCTGATCCGTCCAACCGTAAGGTGTCCAACTCTAATTCGTCTAGCCTTGATTAGACATACTATGCAATCTAAAAACATCTAACTCTATTTCGTCTAACACCTATCGTCCAACCCCTAGTCATCCAACCCCTATCCATCTAACCACTATCCATCCAAACCTATAGCCATCCAACCCTAGCCATCCTACCTATAGCCGTCAACCCTTAGTCGTCCAACCCTTTACTATCCATTCTCGAGCCTTTGAACATAAAAGTCGCTCGTAAGGCCCTAAGCGATGGCAGTCATGGATACTAGAAATCATGGCAAGAAGATTACAAATTCAGTAAGTTCAAAAAATGGTGCTAATACTTTGTTTGGCTATTTTGGAAAATCACAAAAAAGAAGTCGGTTTTGCTTCGGCTGAAAATTATCGATATGTGGCAAGTGTTATTTATTGGTTATTTTATCTAACAAAATTTAATAATTATGTTTATGATACTGTTCTTGGAACTCTTTGACATTTGTACTCTGTAAAAATTTAACTATATATAAGATTAATACTATATAAGTAACAATTTTATAAAATTATTTGCAGAATTTTCAGAAATTCCTTCACAAAATAATCAATTTATAGATATTGATGATCCAATATATGTTGAGGCAAACTTTCATCCCTTGATGAAATAGAAGTACAAGAAAATTCATCAACTCCCAGGATACACCAGCAGAGGAAGCTTCTACTCCAAGGTCTATTTCCAGAAAGAGGAGACATGAGATTCAAAATATTTCTGCTGACAGCCCAGATGCAAAAGTTGAATCCCAAGGAAAAAAGAAAATATGTTAGAAGAAAGATGGCAAACTGGACAATTGGAAGGAAATTCCAATTTGAATGGGTTGCAAAATATCCTTTTATTGAACCTATGCACACTAAAATTGTAATGATGTTCCAACACAATGTTGATGAAAAATATGTGGTTGGAAACAGGGGAAGGATCACACGATGCAACTCAAACTAGACACAATTGAAAAACATTGTGGGAAAATATACATTTCCCAAAAGCTCAAGGATGGTAGCATAGTCATAACACATAAATGGAAAGATGCAAAATATTGTCTACATGTCAAATACGCAGAAGAGTACAAAAGGAACAAAAACGTATCAAATATGTAAATGAAAAAGGTGGGACCATAGTAGCAAAATTGAGCAAAGCTATGGAGGCAGAAATGCAAGCAAAGGGTATTCAATTTGTAATTGTATTTCATATAATGAAAAGGGGAAGACCGATGTCATATTTTGGAGAAAATAGAATGTTGTATCAAGTTATTGGTTTAAAGAATGTTCCAAAATCTCATTGGTTAGATACCAGCAGCTGGGAGATTGCAAAATTTCTATCTCTGGTAGAGAAGGAGGATCTGAAATTGTGTGTTGAAAAGGCAAAGTATATTTCCCTTTCTTTAGATGAGGTTACCACAGTCGATAATACTTCATGGATATGTATTCATGTTTACACATTTACTAATGAAATGAGGACTCCACACCTCTTGGCAATTCATAAAATGACAGAGAATTGTAATTCTGAGAATATTTATAAATTGGTGATATCAAATCTGAAGGATATCACCAGAATGGATGACTTTTCCATTACCACAAAATTAGTTTTTTGTCGGAACCGATTTTGTGCAGTTGTAATGTAGGGAGCCAAAAATGGTTTGTGTGTTAGACTTTAGACAACTATTGCTTTGTATATGGTTGTTGTCCACTGCATGGCTAACAGAATGAATCTCACCTACAAAATTGTGAGCACATTTGAAAATGTAGCTAAAGTGGAGGAATTGATACGTGATCTCCATGCCTATTATTCTTGCAGTCTAAGAGATTTTTAGAATTTCAAAAATTTGTTATTGGACTAACAAAGGGAAAAAAACTTCTCAAAGATGTAGATACCAAATGGATATCTATGTACGAACCTACCTATAGAATATATGATGAATATTCTTCACCGATGAAGATTTATGTTTAAATACCGGGGGATGTAGATAAAGCTAAAGATCTATTGTGTCTAACTAACATAGAAAATTTACTCACACTTTGCATGTATTTTTCCATGTTGAGGGAGCTTAATATTTTAACGAAGCATGCTCAAGATCGATCTTTCTACATTACAGACTTTATAAGACTCAAAAGATGTGTTTGCTAGAGTCTAGAAAGTTTATATATTTCTAATGGGAGTTTTCAGGGTGCTTTGCTTTTGAAAATTGGAATGCATTGATAGATTTGAAAAATTCTAGGTGCTTCTTAAAGTACAATATAAATGATCATTTGTGTATAACAAAGACATGGAAAAGAGATTCCACTTCATACGTACCAAAAAAAAATTGATATGGATAACTCAGAAATAGAAGAAGTAAAAGTGACATGAAATTTATATGATGCAGTATTAATCAAAACTAGGAATAAGTTGAGAAAGATCTTTGAATCATTAGCTAAAGAGATCTGGAAATATTCAAAAATGATAAAATACTTGAAGCAATGGGAGTTGTAAATCCACAGTTCTGGAATTTGTCTGGTGGCAAACCTTATACATCTATCAATCCTTTATTTTTCAAAAACATGGGTGATCTTATTGATCATTTCTGTAAGACTGTAGAGATAAATGGAGTTTCTGTAGAAGGAATTTTGGAAAGAAAACTACTTAGTTCACAATCAATGGATTTTTCTAATACAATGATATGAAAAGTTCAACTTCTACAAAACCCACAGGATTACAGTGCCATGAAAAGGATTTGGAAGGATATCTGTTCTAGTAGTATTCTAAGTGAAGATTTGAGTGAGTATATTAAGTTGTATGAGCTCTATCAAACAATGATTCTGGGTTCTATGGAAGATGAGAGGGTTTTCATTGCACTATCCTTTTTAAAGTCAAAGTTTGAAACATATTGGATAGGAATCTAGAAAGTTGTCTTAGATTGTATGTATCGAGTTACTCAGTGGAGTCTTTTCCTTATGATAGAGCACTGGCATTGTGGAATTCACTAGTAGACAGAAGAGGAGTAAGTAATATTCTACCTAAACCAGGGGATCGAGACACATCCACAAATCATGTTGCAGTTGATTTCCAAGACACAAATGAAAGTGTTTCTCCAGACTATTCAAATTCACATAGATTTCATTTCTTCTATACATTATTGAGACTACTTATGTACTTCATTCAATGATTACAACTTTCAATAAATGCAATATTATATTTGTCATTATTTGATCCTTCGTCATTGCAACAATGTCATTATTTGTTTCAATTATGCCATTTGTTTTTTTATGTTTGGTTTTCAAATTCAGACTGAAATAAGAACACATTCATCTTTTATATTTGTTAATTTATTTATTTTACATCTGCAACAATTCAGAAACGTAAAGAAACAAAATAGTGTAAATTTAAGCAACATTTACGTAAACAATAGAAAAGAAACATAGTTTGTATTAATATATAGTAACATTATACAATTCTAACTTCCAAAGTTCTTATGAAATTGATTTCTCATGTGGTGGATTACTTTATGAAAAAGTACAAATTCATAAAGCATTGTCAGCCAATACAATTCAAAAAAGGGGTTGTTATAACATCTCAAAGCTTCCAGACAAGTTCTTGTCATATAAGGACACATTACGAGGTCATCCTCTTTTCTACCTATGATTCAAAATCATAGTTGTCCTTACGTCTGCCACAGAATAAAAACTAAAAAGGGTTGGCCACTATCTTTTAATTCCTACGCCAGTGTCGAATTGTGACAACACACCTATCACATGGTGAACTTTACTAACTTATCAAATTTTATGATGCAGGTGAAGGTTTTTCTTTTTCTTGCATAAGAGATGGAGGAATAACTCCTGATGCTTGAAGATATCCTACTACAGTGTTGATATTTTCCAGTATATTCAGCTCCTCCCTCGCTACATCTCCTGTAGACAAAAGTGTTGCATCTGCATCTATCTTTTCCTTCAGTAAGACTTATGGATCCATATTATGCTCCTTTATTATCCTTCTTAATGTATTATTTTTTTTATTAATAACAATGAGTTTTTCCTTCAACTGTATAAAAGAATTCAGGCTTTTGTGGGCATTCTTCAAATGTGCTTCAAAAATAGCTGCTTCTTTCTTTAAATTTTCATATTTTGCCTGTAAAATAGAAATATTAAATTTTTAGTCTATCAGATAATATGAAAAAATATATTACAGTGGTTATAATATCAGATAATTTTTAGTTTTTCATGTAAAAGTAAATGCCCACTCACAACAACTTTCTCTTTTTCTGCATTTGCTATTAAAACATTAGTCTTGTCTTTAGACCATTTGTTGTAGTAAGTCTTGCTTTAGCATTGAGATTTTCCAACCTGTTTAGCATAATGTCTACAATTTCATCATTGTAATCATTACTATATGAAATTGTCCCTGATTGAGCTTTGTTTAGAAAAACATCCTGCCATGTTGGTTGGCTCTCTACGGCAGTGAACAATGAATGCCTTTGAGCATGATTATGGTATCTAGTATTTATTTCTTTTATCAAAATTTTTGCTCTCCTCTCCCAAGACCACACCAAATCCACATCAGACATTACAACCTCTTGAATTGTTTCCCCCATGCTATCTGATATCAGATTTTCTAATATAAAGTGTGTTTTTTCATCATTTGTTTGTGGAGCAGCCCTTGGGGGAGGAGGAGAGTCACTACCATGTATTCCATGCACATTTTGTTGTTGAGGTGGAGTAGATTGAATCATGTCGTGGGTGTCAAAATAGTTACTCTTGGCTGCATCCCCACTATCAAAGCCTAAATACTCCTCATCAAGGGTGATGTTGTTGAAAAGTTGTGTGGCTGTTACACTTAAAACACCACCTAGTGACAGCCCAGGAAATTTGGTTGTAGCAGGATGAACTATTCTTGTTGACTCTTAGGAATCCTAATATTCTTTCCTGAAGTCCTCCTTTGTGTTTGTACTTGATGTGTTGGAGGAATTGGTGGCCTCCTTACAAGCGGAAAATGACCTGAAGCCATATTACTACGCATGAAGCAAACAACAAATTGTTAGAATATAATGGTTGGGCTTTGTAAATGATAAAAAATTATAAGGAAACAAAACATGAAAATCAAAATACCGTATAATATACCTTGCATAGACTGAGACACAATCATGACATTTTGATCTCTAGACCTAGAATGAGTTTGATCTTCATCATCCATCTCAGTAGTTTTAGAATACAATACATGTAGAAAAGATCAGTAGAAATATTAGAATACATAATCTATAGTAATTGTTTGAATTTGTAATTTATATATAAAGATAACTTCATTATTCATACCTGTAGTTAAATGTGATGGTAAACGTGTTGTGCATATCGACCCCCTAGGTCACTTTTGATGAGGTCTTACTAGTGTTGATTCTGCTGAATCCATGTCAGAATCAGAAGAGACCTCTGAGGGGCTTTACCTCTAGCAATTGCCTCCTTATGAGATGTTGCAGCTATAATTTTTCTCTGTAAAATAAAATCATACAATTATTATTTTATTTTAAATATTCAAATTGAAATCGTTATAATAAATAAACAAAAAAGTAATTGTTACTTGTTGCTCTTTGATACTAAGACTAATCATCTTATCATTGATTGCATTAGGAATCATATGTGCAGCGTCAATTTGTAGTACACTTCATTATAGAAAGCAAGAATAAAATTGCAACAAGAAAATAAAATCCTTGATTTATCAGTTTTATTGGCTTTGCGGACATGGGAGATATTTGGACAAATAATTGCACCAATTGAATTGTTGACCTGCTAGTGTCCGTAATAAATATTGAACTACCCAATAGGGAATGTTTGCACATCTGCCCTATAATACAATCCTGGCCTGAAAAAAGTGAAGCAACTGCAATAAAGAATTTGTTTGTAATACCTTGTAGAAGAAGGCCTCTTGATGAACGATTAAGAGGAGCTATAATTACAGAAAGGAAATGTTAGATCCTTTGTGTGGTCGAGTAATGTTAAAAAAATCATTTGAAAATAATAAACTTACCATCAACTTGTACATTGTAATGAGACTCCAAAAACTTTTTGTCTTCATCTGTAAGGACAACCTTTGTAGTAACATGCGGCTTATTTTCGAAAGGTAAACTTATTAACCGATGCACATCCTCGGGTTCAATAGAAAAAGAAATTTGATGACATTTCGGATGCACGACAAGAATGGAAAATTTTCCATCATTGTCGTTGTAAGAGGTGAGTAGGTAATCAAGGACTGATGTATCAGTGTCGAATTGGGGCATGTTCACAAGCTTGAAAAATTCTGATTTTTCCAACCAATCCTTTGGAGCATCTTTTAGTTTTAGTAGAGCTAAAATCATGGGCACATGAGGTTTTTGTATTGAAATTTGGGTGTAGGAATAGATGTGGTACTTGGCCATTGCTGAAATTAGGGAGAAGTGAAATTTGGGTGTAAAATTAGAGAGCTCAGAGCACTAGAAATTTACGGATAAAAGTGAAAAAATGAACCTTGAAACAGTATTTATAGAGCCGGGGTATCATTAATGAACATTAAATACATTAGTAACAATGCCCAACCCACTTTGTCTAAACCCTCATTTGTCAAGCCCACCCTTCACCCACCCGTCCAACCCACCCGTCCAACCCCACTCATCAAACCCACCCTCCAACCCCTGCTTCAACCTACTCACCAAAAATGTGAAAAAACGAGGAACAATGCTCCGTGAAATCACTTTCGCCACGAATTTTTTTCAAAAATTTGCCAACAATTTGAAAGTCAATTTATGAGATTCGCCAACGATAGTAATTTTTCGAGAGGGTCTTCTTAAAATGAATCTTGTCAAAACTCACTCGGCGACTTGTACTTGAATGCACTAAGTTATAAAGTGCTACATTTTGGGAGGTTTTTTTACAATGGATGATGAAGAAGACAATGATCACTTGGTTCATTTTCCAGAAATCTATTTTGAATACCGGAGGGTGGGGCCTAGTTTGGTAGGAGACCAAACCCTCCCCCATTATGACTTGTTTGTTTCATTTCTTCTTTCTGCAATAAGCACATTTTGTGCATGTGTTTTTGTTGAGAAAATTTTTGTACATGCATTATAAATGGGTATCTAAAAAGAATCCTATTTCTAGAACCCCTATCGAGGATCACTTTGGCTTCCTTGTAGCAGATGTGAATTCCCATTGTAATCTTTGAGCATGGCATGCTCACACAACTTCTCCATTCCTCTGTAGTTCTGACTTTGTCCTCGGTTTTTTGCTGCTGCTTGCCAACCGATGGTTTTAAAACAATATTGGAAATATTTGTTCATACATGTGTTATCCAATTTTACGCACATGGAAAAATTGGAAAACAGGGCCTTATTACAATCAAATCACGACATTGGTCCCAGGGACCCACTTTTGGTCATCAGGTGAGATCGCTCATTTTTTCCAAGAATGCGAGCTATCGAGGAGTTCGACAAGCTTATCTCGCTCGTTCGAGCTAAAACAGTGTCAAATCGGGAATAAAGAGACGAGTCATCAGAGGAGTTCGTGCCTTGTCCTAACTCGGTCATAACTCAGATCACAAGCCTTAGACGAGTTCATGAGTAGGAAATGTAAGTTCGGTTGTCCAACTTTGGCTTGTCATAAAAGAGTCTCGATAGGAGCGGATAATGTTTCGATGGTTGGCTCATTGAGGCAGAGAAATGACGAGCTCGACTCGGTTTAATTCAACATGGAGAGATTGATGCTTCCTTGTTGGAATATGAATTCAGTTTTAATGACTCGACAGAGACAATAGCTGCCTCAAGATTTGGTCGAGCTTCTTCCATGGAAGAGAATTTCCAAAATGAAAAGGCGAGACAACTCAATTAAAACCTTATCTCGTTCTTCTACTACAGCGGCAAGATTTTACAACAACTGATCACGACTATGGTCGCATGCAACCAGAACATCAGGATCAACACCAACGGTTCCTTGGGATCACCCTGCGGCAGCTGTCGCAATCAACTCTCTCTGGAGGCCACTCATTTTCTGAGATAAGTTTTACTTCTCTACCCTGTAGCTGCTGCGTATAACCAATTACTTCCTCACGGCACTTTCCTAGGAGAATTTCAGTTCTACGCTCAAAGCGGCCGAGCATTCGATGCACAGGGATGTTGCAGTATAGTAGAAGCCCGTTTGAGCAAGTAAGTTGTCCAATGTTGTTATCTGATCAGCATCGTATGCATCCTCAAATTCAGGATTTTCCTTCAAGATATTTTTATGAAAATCAATTAAGTGACAGTAAGAGTGTTACCGGGAGACTTGATTAAATTTATTTTACAATGCAACTCATGGAAACGGATCTCATAGAGGTGGGACTGTTTCATATCAGAATATTCATGGAGCATAATTTGCTTTGCAATTATATGAGCATCTTCAGCGAGTCACTAAGTTGGCGGGCACAAAGGATTCTGTCGGGATTATCACACCTTACAAGCTACAGCTGAAATGTTTGCACCAAGAAAATGATATCTCCTCACGCTGAGCGGAAAGGTGGAAGTCGGTGGCCATCTGTCCAAAATGAAATATGGCCAAATGATAACAAAACCCCGCACTCCAATCCCGGACGTGGGAAATAAGGCGAGCAATGCCAAGTGGGTTTTCGTGGATGGCAAGCCAAGGAAGAAATTCCACGCGGGGGAGATTCGGAGCAGCACCGCCAAGTGGAAATTTTGGGATGGAAAGCCATGGTCAGACTTCCGTGAATGGAGAAATCGGGTCAAACTCCTCACGCTGCGCGGCAAAGCTGAGGCCGGGGCCCGTGGATTGATGTGGCCAAGCCGTTATGCGGAGATTCAGGTGACCAGTGCCAATGGGAAATAAGTAGATGGCATTCCAAGCTGTTCACTCCGCGCGGGGGAGGTTCGGAGCAGCACCGCCAAGTGGAAACTTTGCAATGACAAGCCGTCGTGAGTTTTCCGCGTAGAGAAGAATTCAAGTTTATTTCCGGAATACCAGGCGAGTCATCAAGTGGGTCAAAACACGTTGGAATGGTAAACGAGAACGTGCTCATGAAGATAGATGGATTATCGGTTAAGCCATCTGGTGCATGTGTAAGGACTCAACAAGTAAAGCTCGATCGAGGACCGAGTAAATAGGAAAATTGGTTGGGGAAGATCAATGTAACGAAGACCCGTTCAATGTGGAGGTGAATAATGAGCAGTCGAAAGGTTCAGAACTCAGTCATATTACCACTTCTGAGGATGCTTACAGTGGTTCATTGTCATAGTGGTACAACTAAATTGACATTTCCCATGCTGCAATGCAATGCCAGTGCCAATACCATCCACTTTCAATCTCAATCTCACAGCGTTATGTACAGAAGGTTGTTTGAAGGAGGCTCTACACATTCCGCTTACCACGCATAGCATTCGGTGGTCGCGAGAAACTCTCACGCACAGGCAGCAGGCGTGTGCAATACAGTCGAAGCCTTCTTAGCGCTTCCAGCAAGCAGTTGCAGGAAACACATATTCACTGCCGTGTACGATGGATTGGAGTCACGACATTCAAGGCTTCATAGAATTTCCATGAACCAGGAGATGAAGGTTTATTACGTGCAGAGTGAAACGATTCATATTGCTCAGCATTGTTTTCTCCTAGAAACGAATTGAATGTGAAGGTCAACTCTGAAATGCCTGGTCGGCCGTTTTGCATGCTGCATCCTTGTTACTCGTAAATGGTCTCTTTGAGAAACTCCGAGGGCAGTACGCAATATTTATACCTTTCCATTATGTGCGTCCAATCAGACAATAAAGTATTCCTTTACCAGGTTCAGAGAAACTTGTTTTAACAAATGGACGATTATACTGTAGTTTCAAGCGATTTTATCTAGCTTATTTCTATTAGCTTTGATCCACGACTAAGGGAGAATTCATATGGTTGTTACTGTACATTTTTCCAAGGTCCTCTTGGCTGCCCCAGTTGTTCAATGTATTTTTTGAAGGGCTTATTTTACGTGTTGCAGATTGTAACATAAAGGATCTTTTTAGTTTCTGAAAAAATGAGTATATTGTGTAGCTCGCAGCTACCCATTCCATACTAAGATCCCAATAGTGGCATAATTGTTGGTTGGAGCCTAGATTGCAGAATGCACTGCCAAAATACCGAAGGTCTCTTTGTCCAAGAATCAGTCTTAAGGGTGTCTATCGACGTTTAATGGGCATGAACCTGGGTCATCATCATGGCAGCATTAGGTCTTTATTGTTAATGGCATTTTCTCATCGTTTGGAGGGTACAATTGTGCTTATTATGGCAAAGCTAAAACATTCTTACTACAAGTGTTATATGATGAGGAAGAATCTTGAGCATTGTGGTAAAACCATTCTTTTTAGAAATATCGGGTTAAGCTCGGTATTCAAGTGAGTTTGAGCCCAGGAAAGGCAAGATCGTTTGCTGGATGAAGAGCTCGGTGACTTCGCAAGGAGCTCGTGGTGATGTTTCATGAAGTTTGAACGAGGAATGCGTAAATGGCCTCGAGTTAACAGAGGAAAATGATAAGAATCGAGTTTGATAGCTCACCATTCGAAGGACTCAATGCAAAAGAGCGCGATTACCAAAGCAAGGAAAGAGTTAGTGCGGGGTCAAAAATCGAGTGCAACACCGAGTTAGAGGATTCGAAGCTCATCGAATTTGGCTATGTGCAGATTCTATCCACATGGACCCCCCTCCTCTTCAAGTCAAACGGGTCAACGGGGGGGTCCCAACATTATGTTAATTAAATTAATATTTTTATTTAAATATTTTAATAATAATATTTATTATTATTATTTAAATATTTTATTTAAATATTATTTTAATTAATTGAGAAGACTTGGTCATCAGGCAATTAATGACCCATGATGGAACCTTCTCAGGTAGTTCAACTAACTGTAATAAATACATCATGGGCCTTCATTTTAGGAATGTAATTATGACCATTTCCTCTTCTTTCTCACATATTCTTCTATAAATGTAAGTTGGAAGCTCATTTCAAAGGGTTCCAACAGTTCAGACAAGTTGGACAGTTAGATATCTCAGGCAAGAGTGTATACTTTTCAAGAATCCTCTCTCTTCTGCAAGTTGTTCTTGTGTGTTGAGAGAACTTTCAAGCCTCCTCTTCAAGACTGTAATGGCAACTATTGCCTCTTCTGAATGTATGATGCATTGTGCATGTTATTGAAGCAATAAAAGTGTGTGTTTTGTGACTAATCTCGGTCCTTTCATCCTTTTATGCTTCTTTGTGCCTTTCTCGTACTTGCAGGTACACTGTGCAAGTTTAAGTTTCTATTGCAGGTTCTTGGAGTTCTGTGCTTATCGAGTGGTGGAGTATTGCATGCAGTTGAGTTGTGGTGTCTGTTCACCCTTCTTGAGTTCATCCTTCTTCACTGGGAAACTGGTATATTTCTCGGTCTGATAAAGTTTAACAAAGGGAACGCGTGTCTCTTAGTTTGTGGTATCATGTACCCTCTCTAAGTTGCAGTAGGTGAAGTTGACCTGTGGTGCACACACCCTCTTCAAATTAACCCTTCCTGAATCTGAAGACACCCTTTATTCGGTGCATCACCATCCCTAGTATAGTTTCATTTCTGTAAATCTCTTTCCTAAAACCCCATGAAAATGTTAGCGTAGGACTAGATAATCATTTTTGTTACACTAGGAGTAGTCTGACACTTAGTTTAGGAAGAGGAAGCCGGCCTTCTCCGGAGGTTCACCTTGAGCCCAAGTCCCACAGCTTGAGAGGTGATCCCATGTGTCCCAATCACACCGAATGTCCTATTCACATCCTGGCCATTCGGGGGTGCAAAGTGATTTAGCGACAACCTGATTTTGGCATGCCGGTGGGACCTCACAGGACATCACACCCAGTTAGAGTTCCATCTTTCAGAGGTGTCTCATTATCAAACAAGAAATCTTAAGCCACCGTGCGACCACACACAACAGTTTTTGGCACGCCCGGTGGGACCTCACAAACATCACAGAAGTTAGAGTTCCATCTTTCAGAGGTGTCTCATTATCAAACACAAAATCTTAAGCCACCGTGCGACCACACACAACAGTTTTTGGCATGCCCGGTGGGACAATCATTCAAAATCTTAAGCCACCGTGCGACCACACACAACAGTTTTTGGCACGCCCGGTGGGACAATCATTCAAAATCTTAAGCCACCATGCGACCACACACAATAGTTTTTGTCACACCTGGTGGGACAGAGTTGGTACTTCTCTTCTCACTTACACAAGTCAAAGTACCTAGCGACTCTATATCTCTGGATTCCAAATCTTAGTGCATTAACTTATGTGAAGAATTCAGACAAGAGCTTCTTCAAAGAAAGGAAAGTATCAGCATATCGAACTTTCCTTGTCTCCTCCAAAGAGAAGAAGAAGAGGCATTTCCACATCCCCGATTCTGATTTACCTCGTAGAGGACATTCAACTCCTCCTTACGGAAGATTTCCTCCACCCGGGAACAATCAACCTTTCATTGCTATGGCGAGGAACCAAGTTTTCCCCCTTTCAATGCAAGCGGTCCTCTCGTGTTGGCTCAACATGACCCGATACTGTTGCGGCACTCAAAAGTTTACCCTTCTACACGGGGAAACTCACGTTACTCGAGTGAGAGCATATCTTTGATGTAGCCAAAGATCTGCATGCGATACATAATATCACCGAAGACAACGTTGCGGTTAGAATTCTTGCTACCTCTTTCAAGGAAAAGCGCTTGATGGTTTCGTGGGTTAGGTGTTGGCACTATAACCACTTGGGACGAGTTGGGAGAAAAGCTATGTAAACAATTTGAAGACAAAAGTGATCACCTATCACTTTTGGAACAACTTACTACCATAAAGAGAGCTTCCCAAGAATACATGAGTGATTTCAACTTCCGATTCCATAGGACTTGGAATAGGATTCCGGTGCTCGTAAAGCCTTCTGCACATAATGCATTCTTGTACTATTTACGAGCCTTGAATAGCGATGTAGCAGTTATGATCCAATCCATGGGAGGGACTACACTTCCTGATGCTTACGAAGTTTCCATAAGTGCAGAGAATTCTTTGATTTAGGCTGGAAAGATAGCTCCACGACCACCAATGCCCTTTTCTCCGAGATCTTACGAATCATCGACCTATCATTGCTCCTATTCCAAAGGTAGACTCCAGCAACCATCTCAATCTTCCTCTACCTCTTCAAATGACCTATTTGAAGTCAAGTCACTCTGCAAAATTTTGGAAATGAGCTCATTACACTCAAAAGGCAACAATTTCAATACAATCGTCCGTATCAGCCACAAAATCAGCAGTATCAGGCTAATCATCCTCCTTTTCAAGGAAACAATCAGCCTCGAAATCAAACTACAAGTCAAGTTGCAAATGTCAGGCCCTTGAACTTTTAGAACCCTCTTGCAGCTAGCTCATCTAGAGCTATAGTACCTGTTCAAAATAATCTAGTTCAAGACTACGAATGGTGTTATCCTTGTTCTCAACCTCACAATCAAAATCTTTGTCCCAATGGAGTTCTTAGCCAAGCCCTTATGGTTCAAAGTGTATCTGCCCCTTCAGAGTTAACAAACAATTCATCTACGCAAGAAGCAGCAGATCAACCGCAGGCACCTGAAGAATCCACGTTGCTAAACTGGCAAGAAGAAGATTTTTGTGGATTGAATATAGATTCTTCATCAGTGGCGGCAAACACTCGTTCCAAAAAGAGAGCAATGGAGCCTCAACCTCTTGAAGCTGATCTGGCATCCACTTCTCAACCTGGGTTTCAAATGGCAGTTGACAAAAATGCGGGAAAGAAATCACCAGAAACACCGGCTAGCCACACCGCAGGGAAAGATGGTTCTCCAGGCATCACGGTACCCAACAAACATTTTCCAAAGGAGGACCCCAATGCCCAAAAAAGCATCATCAAAGTTGGAGCAATTCCCTTCAGCATAGTAGAACAAATGAAGAAAACCAATCTGAGCATTACCATGTGGGACGCACTCTCGATCCCTTCCCAAAGAAACCTGCTGCGAGAAGCTCTGAACAGTTTTAGTACAACCAGCGGATCACCAAGCCATGGAGTGACAAATGCTACAAATTTGTGTCAACCGGAAAGGAAAGATCATTCCTACGGCAAACAAACCACCGCCATTCTACATTTCCCTGATCATTGGCAACCACCTAGTACATAATTGCATGATCGATTCTGGTGCCAGTAGCTCTGTCATGCCGAAACAAATTGCAGATGTACTAGGCATACAATATGCGCCAGTTACAAGAGGGTTGTTCAGCTGGATGGCATAGCTATTAAGACTGTTGGGGTTATCAAAGGACTTCAACTTACCATTCATGCATGCCCAAGTTTGTCATTCACCCAAGACATATCGGTCATCGATCTTCCTCCTCTCTTTGCCATCTGCCTATCACGGGATTTCACTACCAAGATGGGCGGTTACCTATCATCTAATTGGTCACATATGATTCTTAGGACTTGATACGGAACCAAAGTAACTATAAGGGCAGAACCAATCTTCCATAATCATGTAGAACCCTACACTGCTAGTCCCATAAATGGAAATTACACCATCGGCGATCCAGAAGAGGAAGATGCCGATCATGAACCAACCACCCTTGTTGAAGAAGTTCCTGATACTTTTTTGGATGAAGTAAGTAGAGATCATCAATACGATCCCTACGCTGATGTATTGGCAGAAGAAGAAGTTGGTTTGCTGGTTTTGGAAGAAACAAGATTAGGTACCTACTGTATCCATGAAGAAGATACAATCATACCACAACTTGTCAAAACGCCAAGTGATTCTAAAGGACTATGGCAATTGTTCTTCGATGGCTCAAGAAGTAAGAATGGATCCGGTGCTGGTGTTATGTTAATTTCTCCAGAGGGAGATAAGTACTTCTCATCTTTCCGGTTGCAGTTCAGTTGCACTAACAATGTTGCTGAATATGAGGCTCTTGTGCAAGGAATTCAGCTAGCCCAAAGGAAGGGAATCAAGGCCCTAACTGTTTTTGGAGACAGTGAGTTAGTTGTTCATCAAGTTTCAGCACGTAGTGCATCCAAAAATGATCTTTTAAGATCATACAAGAACCGAGTCTGGGACCTGATTGAAGATTTCAAAGCTTTTGGGATCCATGCAATCCCTAGAGATCAAAATCAAGATGCAGATAGGCTTGCTACAATTGGTTCACAATACAACATACCAGTTGATATCATGAAAGAAGGGCAGCAATTTGTTAAAATGGTGGTTCGACCAGCAGTCCCTGATAATGTGAGTAGTTGGCAAGTGTTTGATAGTGACAAACAAATTGTCCTCTTCCTACAAGAAGAGGCGGAGTTTGCTGCAAAAAATCAAGATAAGTTGCAAGAGTCATATGGTGAACAAATTATCCAATTGAAAAGCAACAAGTTACCAAAAGGTTTAGTCACTTTGGAATCCATTTTCAATTCAGATGACCAAGCCAAAAGACAAAGCCCTAACATGGTGGTGAGAGAAGAATATTTTGAGGAAGTCGAAGTATCAAATGAAAAGTTTCTCAAGATCGGAAAAGTGTGTACTTCTAAGGAGAAAGAAGATTTCATCAAACTTTGTCAAGAGTATCATGACATCTTTGCATGGAGCTATAAAGATCTACGTGGTTTTGATCCAGGTCTAGCACAACATACCATCGAACTGGATCCTAATGCTAAGCCAGTTCGTCAGAAACAGAGACCAATTAATCCCAAAATTGAGCCACTAATGAGAAAGGAGCTAACCAAGCTCATCGAGGCCTGTATAATTTTTCCCATCAAGCATTCCTCATGGGTAGCCAATTTGGTGCCCGTGAGGAAGAAGAACGGAGAGATCCGGTTATGCGTAGATTTCAGGGATTTGAATCGTGCATCATTAAAAGACCATTATCCTCTTCCATCGATGGAGCAGATCCTTCAAACGATGGCAGGAGCTCAAAGATTTTCTTTGCTCGATGGATATTCGAGTTCTGATCAAATCCTAGTCCAAGAATCCGACCAATTCAAAATGGCTTTCACTACCAAGTGGGGCACGTATGCCTGATAAAATGCCATTCGGATTGTCCAATGCGGAGCTACTTTCCAAAGATCCATTGACATGGCATTTAAGGGACTAATCAACGATATTATTTTAGTTTACCTTGATGATATAACTGTATACTCTAAGCATGCAAAAGATCACATCACACATCTAAGGAAGGTTTTCCAAGGTGTAGGGAATTTGGGGTTTCACTTAATCCCAAGAAATGTATTTTCGCGAGTGCATGAGGAAAATTGTTGGGGCATGTGGTTTCAGCGGAAGGATTATCAATTGATCTAGCCAGGATTCATTCGATTATGTCCTTATCTCTCCCAAGTCACAAGAAGGGCCTCCAGAGTTTTTTGGGAACCATAAATTTCGTGCGGAGATTCATCCCTCAATTCGCGACATTGGCTAAACCACTGACAGCCATGCTAAAGAAAAACATGCCATTCTCATGGACAAAGGAAGGATGAGAAAGCTTTGAAGCCATCAAAACAGCCATTTCTCAAGCTCCCACGCTTGTGAACCCCAGGTTTGACAAAGATTTTATCCTTTATGCTTTTGCAGGTCAAGAGAGCATTTCAGGGATCCTCACCCAACAAAACAACAACCTGATGGAGCAACCAATCGCTTTCTTCAGTCAATCCCTCAAAGACTACGAGTTCAAATACTCATTCATTGAAAAGCAAGTCTTTGCGGTTATTCGAGCTTTGAAGAAATTCAAGCACATGTTGTCCAACAACAAGATTCATCTGATGGTGTCTCATCCAGTGTCGAGGAGTTTTTTGAACAAAGAAATGAAGGAAAAGCGTCTTTGGATGGATCACAAAGGTAATGGAGTATGACGTGCATATCACGGTCACTAAACTCGTCGGAGGTAAGGGTTTATGTGAGCAACTTGCTGTGAGACATGGAATCAAAAGGTAATGAGGATGTGACACTCCTAAATGCGATGAGGATGTTGATCAAGCATTTGGTTATCCAAAATGAAGAATTTCATCTTCTCGGGAGCATACCCGACAAACATGGATAAAAACCAAAGGCGAACTTTCCGTCTTCAATCTATCCCATATGTTTTGGTAGATAGCATTCTCTTTCAAAAAGATTTGAACGGCGTTCTCCTTCGGTGCATAGGACCAGAACAGGTAAGTAAGATACTAGAAGAATTTCATAATGGCCTATCTGGAGGACATTATTCCGCACGAACAACAGCTACCAAGATCATGCGAGCTGGCTACTATTGGCCAGATTTATTCAAGGATGCCCATCTTTGGGTAAGGAAATGCAAAGAATGTGCCTTTTTCACAGGTAAGCAGAAGCTGGCAGCTCTTCCATTGCATCCAATTCAAGTGGATCAACCCTTTGTTCAATGGGGGTTGGACTTCATCGGAATGATTAATCCTCCATCTAGTGACGGACATAAGTGGGTCCTTACTTACCGCATGTACTATTTTACTCGATGGACGGAGCGGTAGCATTAAAAGAGAGCAATGAAAAGGCGGTTCTAGATTTTTGGAGAGTATAATGACAAGGTTTGGTGTTCTGCATTTACAATCATTTTAGACAACGCGGCCGCTTTTCTTGGTATGAAATCGAGTGAATGGGCTGTTATAATTGATAAATCCACATCACCTTACCCGCCACCTCACTTTGCCACCTCATCATGACCTAGCCCTAACCTAAACTAACCTAATTAAGACCCATGACTTGGTCTAGACTCACATCCATAACTAATGCCTCCTTACTACTTTTAAAGCCGACCTTCTAGCCACTTGACCAAGCCCATGGCCCGATCTCTCGGGAGAAAGCGGGGAAGGTGGGCTATTTTACTAAAAATAGCCTACTTTTTCCTTCTGATGCGGTTCTACTCGGCCGCCGTCGGTTACGTAACCGCCATCGGTTCCACTGTAAATGGGCTCCCCAAACCAAAACAACGGATCGGAATTTCATTTTGGAGATCGGTCGAAGGATTTTGATCAGCGAGAGGCATTGCGGCGAGGAGCGAGTCGGATCTTCACTTGACGGAGCGAGAGCAGTGTGAAATACCGAAGTGTTTGACCAAGGAGATCAACTTGCATCTTTGTCAAAACCCGATAAGTCACATCTTGCATGTCCTCTGTTATAACATTTCTTATGCTCTTTGAATTTCGGTCCTCCTAAATTGTCGTCTCTGAATCTACTACCCAACGTGTCATTGCATCTAAGCTGTTATTCTTTTGCTTCTAATCATCCCATTTCCTAATATCATCCATAAACCAGCCTTACAAACACCACCATAGCTACTAAGAAGATCCTAGAACCCACCGGTATCGGTTATCGATGGGCATCGGCTATCGATAACCATCGGTTCCTCGATCAAAACCGAGAAAACCAGCCTTCCCTACCCGGTTCAAAACGGTCCTAGAAAACCGGCGGTTACAGAAAACTTTCCCTTACCCGACTATAACGAAACAACCTTCTCCTACTAGTTTCATAATCTAATTGATATTTTGCGGTCTTTTGTGTTAATTCATATTAGCGAGAGCCCGACCACCTTGAAAGGAAGTTTTATATTTCCTGGGCCCAAGGCAGTTTCCTCATTTATTGTTTAATCAAATCTTGTGGTCTTGTGTTCTTATTTGCAGGTAGTCCTTCCAAGACAAAAAGGAGTTCTTCGCAATCAGCCTGATCTTTCTCTACGGTATGCGCACACCATCTCGACATTCTACAGGTATTCCTCCTAACCCTAACCTTATCTGTTTCTAAAAGGAACGAGACATTCCCGAGTGAAACATTTTGGCACGCCCGGTGGGACCCATTTTGGGTTTCTTTCTCTTGCTTATTTTCATTTTAGGAAGCATACTTGCTTTGTTCTTTTTTATATATTTTCGTAAAGAATTTGTCTTGCTTTCCTAGTTTCGCATTAGTGAAAGTCATCTCTCTTGCTTCATCGAACATAATTTTCGATTTGGGTTTAAAACACATGCATTGCATTCCTGCTTGTTGTTCTTCAATTCTAGTGAACATAGATTAAATAACAGGTCGTACACGTGGGGGTGATATCCACGGTATTGACAGGAAATTAACCCTAGTTTCACTGCACAACACATACCGAATCACTTCACAATTAACACAACAGCTCAAACATCCCCCTTTTCCAGCGGTATTCCTCCTTTGATTGAGGTAACCTTATAAGCCAAAACAAACTTGACATTTCCCCTAGGTCTTGTTGTTTAGGATTCTGACATCATCTTACGTCTAAAGGCATAAGCCCACGATAACTAAAATTAACCCTAGGATTAGTCTCTGGATTTGCGTGTGCATCTTGCTTGTTTTCAAATTCTGTTTTCTCTGTCATACTTTGTCTTACGTGATCAATAAGTTGACAAATATACTCAACGTTGCTAAAAATCAAATTAGCAGCCTTTTATATCTTCTTATCCTAGACTTTTGACACGGCATCGGTTAAGCGGACCGGCGTCGTCTGCTCTCTCGACCGACACGGTTATTAAACCGATATCGATTCTTGTCTTCATCATTACGACGACAAACCAATGACTTGCCAAATTCATCATTACGAGGTTGTTTTTGTTCTTGATAGATTGAAACTTTCTGTGTGTTCTTGTCCATGGTTGTCATCACTCGGAAGCAAGCCGCCGCCATGGTTTCACATGCACCTCTGTGTCTTTGCTGAATCACCCCCTTCACATTCATAGGGAACCCTACGGACACCGGTGAGATCCCCCAAATTCTGTAGGAGACAAGGACTTTGCCAAATTTACGGATGCTAATCCCAGTATTTGTCTGATACTATTTGTCTCATGCCCACGTACCGTCGCGATGGTCGGCTCCTTGTTGGCATGCCTATTAGTATAGCTGCTCATTTAGCTCCCCACTCCTCCTCGATAACACCGCCTTACTTCCTGCATCTCTAGCCCCTCTCCCGATCCGGCGGCTTGAGAGGTTCATCGACGACCCGATTAGCTTTCCTTTGGTTAATCTTGGACCCCACGTATCGTTACCACCAAGCCCCCTACCTCATCTCTCTTTGAGACCACCCCATTCATGACTTGCTCTCTGCCACCTATTCACACGAGCTTTCCTTCTCAAGCTCCGCCTACCTTTTCATTCCCATACACGTATCCAGTAACCTCAACACCTTATATGGGACATCCCTATTCTATTGCTCCAACATACTCATCCTCCATACCTTATCAACACTTAGCCCCACCATTGTCCAGTGGAAGCCCTTGGTCCAACTTGCCTCCGTTTACCACAACCGCACCATCATCTCATCCAACCACAGATTTCATCAAACAAATGATGGACAAAATGCAAAACCTGGAGGCTTCTGTTTCGGGAAGTCGTAGCGCCTTGACATACGAGCAAGTTTGTCGGGAGCCCATTCACCCTTACTGTTCCCCTTCATTCATATCCTCCTCGATGGGAGTTGCCAAAATTTACTCGTTTTAATAGTAAAGAGGATCCTCAACAACACTTGCGATCATTTAGACATGCTTGTTATTTGATTGCCCATGATGACGCCTTGTTACTCCGCACCTTCCCCATGTCCTTATCAGGACCCGCCTTGGAGTGGTACAGTGCTTTAACCCAGCACTCGATCTTCTCTTTTAACCAACTAGCCCAATCTTTCTTGGATCATTTCTCCATTAACATTGCCAAGAAAGTATCTATCACCGACCTTTATGCCATCCGACAATTTGAGGACGAATCTATCGCAGATTTCGTTGGACGATGGCGGGGCCTTATCAACCAACTTACATATGCCTTGCCTCAAGCTGAACTTATCGAACTTTTCACGCGGGCATGTCTTAAGCACATTTCCCCTCTTCAAATTCAAACTTTCCGTACATTCGACGAGGCCTTTACTATGGCCCGAAAATTAGAAATTCGAGCCTTAGAAGAAGAGAAATTGCGGTTGCGTAACAAAAACCCCAATTTCCGAACTCCAGATTCTACCAACAAGCCAAACACCACCACTCCTCACGCGTCCACTTCTTCTAAATCAAAAGGAGCTGTCCACGCGGTAATGGTCAAATCTCAAACACCGTCGATACTCCATGAAAACCACTATAAGTACAAAGCCAGAGCCCATCAATTACACTCCCTTGGGAGAAACTTATAGCGTCATCCTGGAGAAATTGCTCAAAGCTGGGGCTATCACCTTGCCCCCTGTTAAACCTCACTCTGGGTTTGACTCCACCCATGCAATACCTTCCTGGTACAAAGAAAATGACTTTTGTAACTTTCACCGCGTAAAAGGACATAGTCATGAAAACTGCAAGATGTTGAAAAACATAGTGCAGGAAATGGTTGATGCGGGGATATAGCCCTCGATAATCCTAACGCCCCTGCTAACCGAAATCTGAAAATTTTCAACAAGCCATTCCCGAATCACTCGTCCAACAGTAACGTAAACCAAGATATCTTAGCCGAGGAGAGTGTTCATGAGATCCATGCAGTCTTCGATTCTCAGCCAAAAGCCTCTATTGAAAAATTTTTGAATCAAGCCTCTCCACCAACACAGGAGTCTGAACCTCCTTCACCACCATCAAGCCAAAGTGAAATCATTCCTTTACCCATAAAAGAGTTAACTTCCCGGACTTCTCTTCTCATCGATGAGTCTTCTTACACCACATCCCTCTGGCTGCGTGAGCGGATGTTATCTAATTTATCTATTTCCCAAACGTCCCCTTCTACCGCTCTTGCTTTGCAGAGGAAGGCTCGCCACTCCTTTTGACATCCTTAGATGCAGAAATCTCTTACACGACATCACCACATTCTTTAAACATGACGGATCCCCTCAAACACGCCCTCCTACCTATTAGTCCCTCATCGCCTAAATCTTTTCAACGACCGGTTGACCTCTTAACATCTATTGATACGATTGCCTCATCTACCTCCTGTGTCACACCCACGGTGGTGGAATCACAACCCGTCGTTCTTAGTACAAAAATTCATATTCACACGTGAGGCTTTGTCATTCCACGAGAAGATAGACGGGCCCTATGGGAGCGTTTGAGTACCCCTTTTTCTACTCAAATGCAAATGGTGATCTGATGTCTCCACCATATACCCGAAGTGTTTACGAAGCTTAAAATGCCCTGTTCTCACCTTCACCCCCTCACCTCTACGAATGCCCCGTCCACTTCTATCAACTTAACCGGATCTTCCCCTACGCTTGGGACCTCACCATGCCCGATCTAACACACCCGCTAAGCGACTCGATCTATCCAAAAATAAATCCGTCCCGCCACCTAGGAGACAAACTCAATCCGTGCCCCTATCACAATCAAAACCATCATCGTCATACCTACCTTCCATATTGGGACCCCATCCCTCTACCTTACATCAATATATCATACCTCCTGCGTTTTCTTCAAAACAACCTCGCCTTCCACCCCATACGAAAATTCGGGTATAGCAACACCGTCACTCCGCGTATCTGTCCACCTATCGACCTAAACAAATTCCATCATCAAAAGATTTGTTTTCGGTCACTCCTATTTCCCGTGGTTGTTTTACGATACCACATCATCTGCGGCCTCATCATCGACATAACCTGCGCCCGAAAAATCACGTTTAGTGAAAACCACGTATCAACACCCCTCGGCTAAACCACCACCCGTGCGAACCAACCACGCCCAACATTACCAAAACCCGCCTGACCAATACCCTCATCCTCTTCCGATTTTGACCCACTCAAAGGATCTTACGCCAAAATCCTTGCTATGTTGGTGGAGAATGCGACCATTTCCCTACCTCCACTTAGACCTTATGACCCGTCTAAACCCCGACCTATGGGTTACGATGAGTCTAAAATCTGCGCTTATCACCACACACGGGACATGATGTGGAGGGATGCAAAGCTCTAAAAACCATCCTTCGTCGAGTCACCTCTCCCGGATAGAAAGATTAAGAAAGACAACTTACGAAGGGAGAGACCTTTAGTTTCCATTCCCTCTCTATACCATCTGTCCCCCCTCCTCACCAAGATCTATCATTATTCTGACCCCACCTCTTGAAGACCATGAGTTATCCCACCATCTTCCTCATCTCGGGTCTACGAGATTAATATGATTAGTGTCATACTCGAGGCGAGAAAAACAATGGGAAAGCAAAAGAAAACACACTGCGGCATCTCTTTCTCAAGTCGAACATCCAGATTGCACCACCACCTAAAGTGGTCATTCGCGGACCCGCCTATCCGTCTCTAATGGCATTGCCCACCGAAATATGATTAAACGGCTTCACCAATCACCCAAAAATGACCTTTGTATGATCTCATTCGGACTTGAATCTCATCGACAAGCTCTCGTTGAGATCCTTGAGGATAGAGGTTTTACCTAATGAAACCACTGCTGTCGCCTCCATTCTAACACCCAATCACGTTGCTTCTCTCACCCAACAACCCACTTGCCCCACCACTCTCTCTCTACAACAAGCTGCTGCTGCTGATCGGTTTCTCAGAAGATGCGAAATTGTTGACTTTGGTACGAGAAGATCCACGACCACTGCTCTTTTCATCTCGGCTTACATCCGGGACATTCGGGTGCGTCGTGTTATGATGATTGGCGGGGTGTCTTAGCCTAAACATCATCTCTTGAAAAGCCTTCCAACAAATGAATATCCCTTCTAGTTGCATGTGTGCCAACCCATCATGTTGCGGTCATTCAATGGCGCTATTACTTCTACCTTAGGCACCGTGATCCTCAACATTCGGGTAGGACCACGTACTTTACCCGAACTCTTCTATGTCTTGGAGGAGAGTTCGATATAATATATTGCTTTGGTCGTCGTCCTTGGATCAGAGCCATGGGATGCGTTCCCTCAACATTACATAGATGCATAAAATTTGAGTACGAGGGAAGTCCTACACAGTAAAAGTGACCCTCCCCCTTTAAAACCTGCATATGTTATACCGCCCTAACGATGTGCTTATACCAATCAAGACACCCATACATTCAACCCACCATCCTCTTGAATGTACCTCAACCATCCACCTCAACCGCGCTACGCCTTGGTGATGAAACCACCATCGCAAAAACCACTTCCCTTCCCATGACTAACATTCCAACCTCCGACCCCTTAGTAGATGTTTTTCAGCGCCTTACGTTGAGGGAGTACCGCTATATAACGTTAGTTCTTTCCCCCCCGAGTACGGACAATTACATGCACATCCCACTACGGCCGTCGCGTGGGGAGGTAATCTCTTACGGACCACCCCATTGCCGCACTAACCTAACGTATGGGGGTGTTGGCGCATCCTCCATTACCCACTGAACCTCCTCTTGGTGTGGTTCCCTTCGATCCGATTTTCAATACTTGACAAATCGTCGTTTCGCCCTCACCTTCTTGACTCATTTGTGCGTGGAAGGCTTTGGTTTTGGCCTTTACGAACAAGGCCGACATACACTCATTCCGTGACTACCCGTAAACATAATGATCGCAGTGGTCTCGGTTTTCCCGAAACACCTACACAGGAGACACCTCCTGTCAGCTGTATCCTGGAAGAAGAAGACGTCGCCCCTACCAAACCATCATCACCCACTTTGCCATCATCACCCACAGAATCTATAGACCCTGAATCCATCCCTCCTAACTTTTTTTTTCATAAATGCTATCTTCATAGGTCCTCTCACTTATCAACGCGATAATGAGGACCCATCTTCTCTTCCCCTTCTGTATCCAGACATGATCGAAGAGGATTCACCTTTGATTAATGTTGTTGAATGCCAGGATGATGACTCCATCCTCACTTACCTTGGCGCGGATGATTCTTATATTGAGCGAGCCTTACCATCGAAACCCAAACCATCTTTGAGCAGATCTACTATAGAAATCAACATCCACACGGAGGAGGATCCTCACATTGTGAAGATTGGACAATCCCTTAACACATCGAGAACAAGCCGCCTTTACTACCTTTCTCCGTGCTCATGACCAAGCTTTCGCATGGTCTTACGGCGACATGCCGGGAATTGATCCTACCATTGCCGTCCATAACATCACCTAAACCCCGATTCCAAACCAGTCAAACGAAAAATTGAAAAATGCATCCACGCATTGCTCTCTTGGTCAAAAGAGAGCTCAACGACTCCTTTACTGTTTCCTTCATCTTGCTATTGACTATCCTCATGGATTTCTAACATCGTACGTCACTAAAGCGGCAGGGGGACTTCGGATATGCCTGAGTTTCCGGGATCTTAACCTCGCTTGCCCTAAGGATGACTTCCCCTTACCTAGCATTGACCAACTTGTTGATCTAGCTGCGAGGTCATGAGATGCTCTCTCTCATGGATGGCTTTTCGAGGATCTGACCAAATTTTGGTTGCCCTGCGATCAACACAAAACTACCTTCATAACTCCTTGGGAACCTTACATTATCGTGTCATGCCATTTGGCCTTAAGAATCTTTGGTGCTTTACCTATCGGCGGGCTATGACCTACATTTTCATGACATTATGCACACTATCCTTGAAGATTATGTCGACGATCTTCTCGTGCAAGTCTAAACATCGTAGTGAACATCTCGATGTTTTAACCATTATTTTTGATGCTTTGTTACAATATTACATCGCCTTGACCAAAGAAATGTGTCTTTGGTGTTCTTTGGAAAACTTCTTGGCTTTATCGTCTCTTTGCGTGGCATTGAGGTCGATCCATCTAAAGTCAAAGCTATCCTAGAAATGCCCCCACCCAAAAATCTCAAACAATTGCGTAGTTTACAAGGTAAGCTCGATCTATCCGACGTTTCATCTCCCAACTCTCGGATCGGTGTCGACCTTTTCATCACCTTCTTAAAAAGGACATTGCCTTTCAATGGGTGAGGAGTGTCACCAAGCCTTGAAGCTCTCAAATCCTATCTCTTGCAGACCACCGTGCTTATCCCACCCCGGGACGACCGCCCTTTCTACCTTTATCTTTCCATGCCATGACCATCTTTATAGGTCTTTATGCTCGCACATCGGGATTCGACACGGCGAGAGAACAGGCCGTTTATTATATAAGTCGTACCCTCGTGGATTATGAGACTAGGTATACACATGTAGAAAAATTGTGCCTTGCCCTATCATTTGTAGCCACCAAACTCCGACATTACCTCTGAATCACAAAACTTTTGTCATCACCAACACACAGACCCCATTCATTATATGTATACAAACCGCATCTAAACCAACGTATCGCTCGATGGCTTATGCTCCTCGCTGACCTTGACCTTGAATTCGTACAACGAGAAGTCAATCAAAGGACAAACTCTTGCGACCAACTTGCGGAGGCCCCTTTACAGGGAACAATTTACCAATTTTACCTTCCCAGACGAACTCATCGCCACTCTTTCACTCAGGAAGAGTTGTATCAAATGACCCTCTTCTTGATGGATCTAAATGCCGGCGGGCGGAGGAGCCGGCGTTGTTCTCATTCCTCTCGGCCCTGAACCTATGCCTCTTTCATTTCGGCTTGATTTCCCTTGCACTAATAATACGGCGGAATACGAGGCCCTTGTTACAGGTCTCAGTTGCGTTACACTTAGGCATCAAATCTATCAACATTTTTGGCGACTCTCGATTGGTAGTCAATCAAGTTATGGGCGTCTACCAATGCAAAAATGAGGAACTTCAAAAATACAAACACTACGTGGATTCACTTCTAGCCTTATTTACTCACTATTCTATCTGAAACCATTCCACGCTCCACTAACAAATTTGCGGACACTATGGCTTGCTTAGCCTCGCAAATTCCCTTGCCTGCCTGATTGACTCTGAATTATTCGTCATGGGTCCAACAACTTTTTGTCCCATCTATTCAACCCGGTAGTTTGTACGATAAATCATGTGTCTACTAGTTCGCGGGATACAGTACCACCAATTTCACGACTACCTTACAATCTCTGTCCTCCCACTTTGACCTTACTAGTAACGGCAAGCGTGCTTTTCTTAAAAGTGTTTCGCGTTATGTTGTCATGGGGGACTCCTCTATAAACGTGGCTTTGATGGCATCCTCCTTGTTTGTCTGCGGCGCGAGGCCACTCATACCATCCAGCGAGGTCCATGACGGTATTTGTGGTGGACATTTTAGCGGCCTTGCCGTGGCCAAGCGAATCCTTCGCCTTGGTTATTATTGGCCTACTCTCGATAACATTGCTACTTTCTGAATATGTTAAGCGTTGTGTTATGTGTCGACAACATGCCAACCTTGACATACTCCTAGCCACCCGCTCCGGTCGCTCGAGATCTTTGGCCCTTCTCACAATGGGGTTTAGACCTTATTGGTGAGATTCACCCGACCTCTTCACAACGTCACCGTTGGATAATCACAATGACCGAATATTACACAAAATGGGTGGAGGCTATTCCACTCATTTCAATCAAAAAAAAAAAAAAAAATTGTCGAATTCATTAACCATCACATTATCACATCGTTTTGGTATTCCTCATCGCTTTAATAACGAGATAATGGTAAATCTTTAAAAACAAGTTGTTCTGAGACCTTTGTGACAACTTTGGTATCAAACTTAGTTTCTCATCACCCTACTATCCACAGCCAATGGGCAAGCCGAGTCTTCTAATAAAACACTAACCAAAATCCTCATGAAAGTTGTCAGATGAATCCGGAAGAAATTGGCACGATCACATCCCCTTTGCCCTTTGGGCTTATCGCACTAGTATTCGTACCTCCACTAATGCCACACCTTTTTCTTTGGTATACGGTGCAGAGGCTGTTTTGCCTCTCGAAATACAAATACCCTCCCTTAGAATATCTCTTGGGATATTCTCACCAGCGATGATTTCCGCCAGAGCGGTTAGCCCAATTGGAGCTTCTTGTGAGCGTCTTCTTACGACTCTTGATCACCTTCAAATCTATCAAAAACGCATTAAACGTGCTTATGATAAGCGACTTCATGAGTGTACCTTTAAGGTTGGTGATCTTGTCCTCAAAGAGAATCAACATGTAACCAAACTAGAAAAGAGCAAACGTGGAAAATTTGCTCCCAATTGGATTGGGCCTTATATAATCACTCACACCTATGGATCGGGTACTTATCGTTTAGCTTCGCAATGGTAAACTTTGAGCACAGAGCCCCTAATGCCTTGCATCTTCGACCATTCTATTGTTGAAATTAGTGTTATATCACTTCTTATCCACCTACTGCTCGTCCCTTGAGCTCCCATACCACCACATGCACTTGTTTCCTACATCTCGAAATAAAATCAAGCTCACCTCTCACCTCCCCTTAACGATGCCTTCCCCTTTTTAGTCTAGTCCATGACTTCAACGTATTAAAATAAGCCGTATTCTTATGGGATTTTCTTGAGTCAAACTTCCTACTAAACTAGATGCTTCACGCTAAAAAGAACATCTAGTCATCTAAATTAAATATAGACTGCTCCCTCGAAGGACAGCTATATGCCAAATTATTGATTCTTTATTCTCTATATTTGCTCCCTGAAGGACAGACTATGCACTTTAAATCATATCTGCTACTATAAATAGAGCTTCTCCTCGAAGGACAGACTATACACGATCGACCTCTTAGCGAAGCTTCTCGCATCGATCGGCTTCGTGAAGACCTCAAGAATAATACAATCAATATCCCTTGTAGACTTCCCGCATCGATCGGTCTACATTCATAAAATAAAAGCCTCATTCAAAAGGACTTTTGAGTCATGGACTTGTCTATTTAGGGTAGGTTCTCTTTCGTCAGAACACTCACTTTGTAATAAGTTCTCTGCACCTCAGCTATACCATCCACCTCACCTCACCATTTGTTTCAACTCAAGGGACGTAATGTACGCTCGATATATTGTGATCACACAACTCTTTTCACCTATTGACTTCTCGTCTATGCACGGTACCTAGGGCTCCAAGCTCGTTCTACGTTGTGTGGTTTGTTTAGCTCTTTTCACCTACGGAGCACTCTTTCTGCTTTGCCTCGCATCTAGGATTGTGTGTTGACCTTAATCAGGACATGGTTCCCTTCTACTTGGGTAGGCTAACTTTCGCTTCCCTTATACCTTTTACAACATCACCAATTCATTACCAACACCATCAACCTTACCTTTACCAATCTTAATATTTTTACCAACCAACCAATTGCCTAAACCGTACCAAATTGCCTGAATTCGCCTCTCCACACGATCCTAAGGAGAACTACATCGATCTGAGGCCCCTCCTTGCTTGTGCGATGGGCTATGTAGGCGCACTTCGGAGACATGGGGTCTCCCAAGGTTAGCTCGACCATCCCCTACCATAATCTATCATGTGTGGTATAATAAATATTTATGTGTATTTCTATTTAATCACATTCCTCTTTATCCTTTTTCAAAACACCAAAAAAAACACAAACATTCTTATTATTATCATAACTCAAATCAACATACATATTCGAGTTTATTTAGATGTTAAACAAATACATCTTCTCTATCATCGACACGCAGGTCGGCATCCTTATTTATTCTTATACCTTGCTAACATTTACTCAGACCCTCACGCCTCATCCCGAACTAGGTGATGATCGTGATCGTCGACCCCTCTCGCCGGGCCTCTCTGTCCTCAAGGGTACCACGGCTATTGGTACCGCCCACTGATCTGCCAATCTCTCCTGTAACATATGAATACGCCCTCTCGCATGGAGGACTCCAGCCTCTAGTCTCCCCTTGCCCAGTGACTCATGACCACTAACAATCCTCTTGTCTCATTCACCTGCGTTTGGAGCTGCTGAACTAAACGCTGCAGACGATCCCTCTCTGCTGTAATCACAGCTATGTCAGGACAATCACGTATACCTCGCAGCTCTGCTGCCCACCATAATCTATAGGCCTCTGTCGTTCTGCGTCCATTACCTGCGATCGGCTGCTACCTCTTGGGACCTTACGGAGGTGTTGGGTGGGGAGGTGAGAATCTTGCCTCTGCGTCGATCCTCATATATGGTCTATAAGCCGGGGTATATCTGCACAAATCAAATTGTCGCCGCGCGCGATCTATAGGAATCCTCTCATATTCACACGCTTTGTGCCCCGATCCACCTCATTCGCTCTACACCCCTTAACTCCTCGGCTATGCTCTCTGTTACCATATAGTTCCGTAAGGCCTCAGCGAGATATCATGCACCGTCACTCTCTCCCATACACACACCTGTAATACTCAATATCACCCGTCACGGCACTGAGATCTTGCCTCTTGTTACATCTGGACCCATCGTCTGAATCCCGACCTCTGCCTCCGTCTCTCCTGCTGGAGGGTTGGCCTATTGGTCGCACACAAACAATGTGCTCATAGGCCCAACGAGTGTAATAAGTATGAACATCCGGTGTCGTCTGTGATTTCACCTCTGAAGCCCATAAACCCTGTATAGCTCACCAAATATGCGGTGCCCATGCAAAAAGTCACGTTCCTTTCTATCATCTCCCGAATAACACACATCAATGCCTTTGGAAATCTTCCCCTTACGCCCTCGGTAATGCATAATACCCTACCGCTATCATTAATATCACTTTGCTAACCTTGTCTCCTCGGGGTGTCTTTGCATACATTACCCCATACGTAAATGATAAACCTCATTGTGTCAAATCTCGTGCGTATGGACCAAATCTTTGCTTTATTATCGCTCCCAGTGCCGCTTTAGGTAGTAGTGCACGATATCTTGGTTCTCTGTAATAGGGAGTCTCAAAATACGAAAAACATCTTCGATATTCTTGTCATCTCCTGTTGGCGGATAAAAGGTATTTGTCTCGGGATTCCATCTCTCGATCAATGCTTTGTAACATACCATGGTTACGTGCGATTCGTGAATAATAACGGATTCCACTTAACCCCAAACGATTTATCAATGTCCATTCGGTTTGGTGTTACATCCGCTCGGATTAAGTGACAACGGCTGGCACACTATCATTCATCCTCGACCACCCTGCCTCTGCTGCATACACCAAAAACAACAAACAACCATTCATCCATCAAATCCCCACGAGTTTTTTCTCACATTACGGAAATTCCTCCGATGCTAGGTATCGGTTATACATAACGATATCGGTTCGATGCGATTATCGATACCGGTTCTCCTAACATACGGTCACTTTCGATTACATACACCTTCCCTAAAAACTTGCCTACCCACCTACGACATAAATTGATCGTTTATTCCTTTACTATATACACGAGACATACCCAAAACCCCTGATTACCTACCCCATAACACTCTTACCTCATCTATACCCTTGTTTATCATGTTTCTTTCTCATATCTACCCACCTATCTCCTCTATCATTCCCAAAACATGCGGTAGTTAAATCACAAACAAGTTACCTCTTGGGTTGCGGCGGCTTGAGGTGGCCCTTGTCTTCCCTCTTGTCCCTGCTGTGCTTGGATGCTTCTCCTCGTTACGCCATGATCACCACCCTTTTCAACTTTGTCTTTACTACTTTCGAATCTCGGATCACATTCACTTTCCTTGTCTCTTTTCTCCTTATCACTCAAATCTCTCATGCAAAAACTCCTCGTCTCGTCATCTCGGTCGTCAAAAGCGTCGCGTTCGCGTATTTAACCTCTTGCATGGCTCTAAAATTAAAACTTAAGTTGCCACCCTAGCTTTTCTATTTTTAAAAGCTCATACCTAAATAACGGTATCGGTTACTTAACGATATCGGTCTATCATTCTGATATCGGTTCCTTAACCGATATCGGTTACACACCTATCTTTTCTCAACAGCGTTCTTTTCTTCATTTCTCACCTAAATTTTTGTCGCGCCCGCCTCTTTTCCTGCATAAACAACACAATTTACCACATTTGTTCATCCACCACACATAGCATTACAATTTCATTAACATCATTTATTTTATACAAATACACAAACCATCAACTACGGATATCAAGAAACTATCAATCTATACATCATTTGGATCCAACTCATCAGTTACATATATCACAATGTCACAAAACCACCAATTCATCACATAACATGACATTCATATATACGTACAAAAAAAAACAAAAACATCAGCATCATCCATCTATCAACATGTCAATTAAACTCATCACACATTCTATATATTACCAGCCATTAACCAAATATTTAAACACATTTTGAACAACTTTGCATGTGGATCAAAACATCGTCTCTATATATATATATATATATAAGTTTTTTCAAAAATACAATGTGCCCTACATCGGGGCCTCTGTGATCTCATCATACAACAAAGCCGGCGCGGCCATGATAAGCTGTCAAAAAAATCTCGGCTCGGCTCGCGGGCCGGTCCCTCGTATCAAAAATAGCTATATACTCGGCTCATGAGACCGGTATCCACTATCTGACCCCTACTCGGCTCGCGAGGCGGTATCTGATAAATGAATGAATGAATACATGAATAATACATAGGCACGCGAGGCCTCTGTCAATACACCGGTTCGCGAGACCGGTGCCCATCTCTAAAATACAACAACCATGTGCAGGATCTCTCGGCTCTCCCCACCCCCTCGGCACCTCTCCCCATTGGTCCTGTGGTGCCTCTCGCCTCCTCCTGCCCATCACGGACACGCCGGTGTGGCTGCGCCTCCTGAGATCTCTGGGTGTGAGAGGTCTACGCCTATCTTGCTGCATAAGCACGATACTCGACTCCGGTACCATCAGAATATCTGATAATATCGGGCCTCTGCTCTAACCTCCATATAGCGCTCTCGAGCCAGCGGGGGCTGGGGCTGGTCCCAGCACCTCTGACCAATGCCCCCACAGAGCTGTCTTTGGTGCTTCTTTGGTGGTGCTGTGCCAGCGTGTGGTGCAGTACTGTCTTCTTCTTCTTTGCTGCACACACTGTGGGTGTGGTCTTTGGTGGTGGTGCTTTGTGCTGTGCACAGCTGAGCTGGGCTAGCTAGCTGCCTGTAAGACACCTATACGTGCTGTGCTGCATGCTAGCTTTGCCCTGTAAGAGCTGCACTTTGACCCACAGGCTGATCTCTCTCTCCTATAAGCTGCGACCAAGTGCAGGTGTGCGGGCGATACTATCTGGCTGCTCTCTGCCCGACCCACCACACCTGTATGCTCCGTGCACCCGGCATCATCTACACCCTCACTGTGACCTCTCAGCTACCCAATCGGATCAAAGGCTGTGGTGCGGGCGGTGGGGCCTCTACATCATCCCTCTGTCTTGAGGGAAGGGAGGTGGCTCGTCTGTCGCGGCCCCATCTGCTGCGTGCCCTCTCAGGGGTATCGCTCGTACTCTCTGGCCTCCGTCCTGCTTTATCCGAATGTGTCTTGGATTAGGCGCAAGGCTGTAAGCGGGCTCCTCTGCCGGGGTGGTGACCTCTGTGGGGTCTCCATACAATGTCTCTTGCTTTGTAAGGCCCTCTGTGAAAATGTCATAGTATGCCACATCCCGACTGCTGACAAGCTCGTGGTGGCCCACGACCCCCAACCACCTCGAAAGCCATATCGGTATATGACTGTGGCCACAGGCTGCTTTGGGGTAACCCTCTTGGCTTTGATACATACGATGTGCTCGTATGCCCAACAATGCAACAAAATGTAGAGCAAATGCACCGAATCGCCTCCTCGTGATAGCCCCATAGCTCCTGTCTGATTGCACCGGATATCTTGGTGCCCGGGTAACAGTGTGCTCCTCCACCATCTCAAGCGGCACCCCCATCAATGCTCGTGGGAGCGGCCTCCCTCGAGTCAGGGAGGCGAAGCGGGTGATCCCACCATCATCAACCACGACCGGTCGTGTCTCGTGTCGATGCGCACGGTACATGTCACCGTACCGATACTCGCGTATGGTAGGTCGATGTGCGCAGTGCATCCCCAAAAACCTGCGAGTATCTTTGTCCATGGCGATCTCTGAATCTACGGAAGGCTGCCTCTCCCTCGATAGGTAACCGAAGGATGCGATACACATCCTCGATGTGACGGTCATCTCCCGGTCGGGAGATGGAACACATTGGTCGCGGATCCCATCTCTCGATGAGGGCGACCATCGGTGTGATCTCTCTCTATCGCTCTGTACCTCTGGACTCCACCGTCCCACCTCGCGCATGATGGCCCAATGAGCCGCGAGATACGTGTGGCCTCATCCGCACCAACAGCGGGGGCATCTATCCGCATCGTCAGCTGGCTGGCGTGCTGCTGTGAAAACCACCCACATCCTTAGACCTACTCTTTATTACAACATCTACTTTATCATCTAAACACCCTTTTTATCCCCCGACCATACCCGACTCTCTACCACCCCCTCTGCAACCTACCACCCTAAAAACCCAAAACCATCCCACCCCAAAACCAACAAAAAAAAACCCAAACAAAACACATGCAACCCAACAACCCCAAAACCCAACCCCACAAAACCCCCCCCCACAAACCCACCCACAACCCAACCCCCAAACCCAAAACCCACCCTACACCAAACCCTTCTCCCACCTCCACCCCCAAACCCAAAACCCAACCCTACAAACCCCCACCCCACCCCAACCCACCCCCCTACACCCAAACCCAAACCCACCCCCACACCCCCCTTCCTACACCACCCCCCCCCACCTAACCCAACCCCCCCCTTCCCACCCTTCTCCACCCCAACCCACCCCCCCCACCCCCACCCCCAACCCACCCCCCCAACCCCACCCCCAACCCACCCCACCCACCCACCCAAAAAAACCCACCCACACCCACCCACCCACCACCACCACACACACAAGCCACCGCGCGCGGCCGATACATGGCCGCGCGGTCACCAACAACACTCCCTTTCCCTAAAATTTTGCGACCGATGCGGTCGCTTAGTGACCGACATCGGTCCTTGTCTTCTCCGAGCCGAACCCCGCGCGGCCCCAAAACCCATTTTTACCTATTTCTACCCATCTACCCACCCAAATACCTAAAAACTTACCCACCTACCCACCTTAGCCTATCTAGCCTATCTCTGCCCTCTCCCTTTTTCAAATCATTTCCATTTTCTCATTATTTCCTAAAAAGGTTAATTCTACCCAAACCCCCAATTTAGCATAATCTGACCAAATCACCAAATTAAAGAGTTTGAATCTACCGAGAAACGACACGTCGTCGTGGTGGGATGGGTGGTGGCGGTCCAGTTGGTCCAGGCCCCTCCGGCTCCTCTGCTGTGCCATGGCTCCAATCACGATCTGCTTTGGGTCCCGACCATCAGCTGCTTGCCTCCTCCTTAATCGGGGGCCACTATCAACTCTCTCTCTCAATACTGATAGCTCCACCTCACTCAATCAAGCCTCTAATCTCAACTCTCCACGTCGGACAAGTCGATTTGGTTTGCAAATAACAAAAGTGACAATGACAAGCCGTATTTTTTTTTTTTATAGGTTTTTCGCCTTTCACGATATCGGTTTCATTTTGCCCTAAGGAACCGGTATCGGTCCCTTAACGATATCGGTCATGCGAGAATCGACATCGGTTCTCTACCCAACTTTCACCCCATTCTTTGCCCTTATTTACTCCTTGCCTCTTTTTCACCAATATCGCCTCTATCCACCTTTCTTTGCACACCATTTGTTCACTTGTCGGCTTTCGACCTAAGGCCTCGAAGGCCTCCTATTCGGCCCGACCCTAAGGCCTCGGCCTATTCGGCCCGACCAGGCCTCGACCTACCCATTTGGCCCGACCCAGGCCTCGCCCTACCTTTGGCCTCGGCCCGGCCCGACCTAAGGCTCGGCCTACCTATTTGGCCCGACCCGAGGCCTCGGCCTACCTAGGCCCGACCCGAGGCCTCGACCAAGGCCTCGCCTCGCCTACCTTTGGCCCCGAGGCCTCGAGGCCTCGGCCTACCTGTTCGGCCCGACCTGGCCTCGGCCTACCTGTTCGGCCCGACCCTCGGCCTACCCTTTGGCCCGACCTAGGCCTCGGGCCTCGCCTACCTATTCGGCCCGACCCAGGCCTCGGCCTACCCACCTTTGGCCCGACCTCGCCCTACCCATTTGGCCCGACCCAAGGCCTCGGCCTACCAATTCGGCCCGACCCAAGGCCTCGCCTACCTGTTCGGCCCGACCCGAGGCCTCGGCCTACCTTTCGGCCCCAGGCCTCAAGGCCTCACCCCCATTTGGCCCGAGGCCAGGCCTCGGCCTATTCGGCCCGACCCAGGCCTCGCCCTACCTTTGGCCCGACCCAGGCCTCGCCTACCCATTTGGCCCGACCCGAGGCCTCGCCCTACCCATTTGGCCCGACCCAGGCCTCGCCTACCCATTTGGCCCGACCCAGGCCTCGGCCCGACCCGGCCTCGCCCTCTATTTTGGCCCGACCCAGGCCTCCCTTTACCCTTATGGCCCGACCCAGGCCATGACCCCAACAACTTGGCCCGACCCACGGCCACGCCCACTTCCATCCCTTACCCAAAATCAACACCATACACTTTTATCCACCCATCAGGTAGTTTTTGTTGATCGAGCTCACTGTTCGTGTTTTAGCATGATTAGGGTCCTTGACTTGATCGTCGACCAACTTTGCCCAGGACCTAGACCGTGACGTTTATCTCAACCAAACCAACCTTTTGAGTGCTTGCCGAACATGCCTAAACGTTCTGTACCTTACATTATATACCACAGGGCTACTTCCTATGCCTTGGATACCGGGATTATATCACCCTTGTTTGGATAAACTATCGACCTTTGCCTCTGCTTTTTGGGTTTGCTCGTCGAATCATGTACCCTAGTCGTCTTATGGCATTTCATATCGTCTGCTTCCTTGAACCTACCCCACCATCTTACCATCCCCTCTACCCATTTACCCTTATCGACCCTATCCACGATTTCTCGTTCACTCAATCTGTGATAGATTTGAGGGATTACCTATACCCTTAACGGGAGTAACCACTTCATATTATTGTCAGTGCGACTTTACAAAACAAGCTACCACGACAATAAAGGGGCTAATGTAGACACCAAATTTGTGTCTTACGACCCCTTGTGACCAGCATCTCATCTCATGCATCTAACCTCATCACCTAAACCTTACACAATTATTTATTAATTACCTTATAATTGATAAATCCACATCACCTTACCCGCCACCTCACTTTGCCACCTCATCATGACCTAGCCCTAACCTAAACTAACCTAATTAAGACCCATGACTTGGTCTAGACTCACATCCATAACTAATGCCTCCTTACTCGCACCCAAAACCGACCTTCTAGCCACTTGACCAAGCCCATGGCCCAGATCTCTCGGGAGAAAAGCGGGGAAGGTGGGCTATTTTACTAAAAATAGCCTACTTTTTCCTTCTGATGCGGTTCTACTCGACCGCCGTCGGTTCACGTAACCGCCATCGGTTCCACAAAATGGGCTCCCCAAACCAAAACAACGGATCGGAATTTCATTTTGGAGATCGGTCGAAAGGATTTGGATCAGCGAGAGAGCATTGCGGCGAGGAACGAGTCGAGATCTTCACTTGACGGAGCGAGAGGCAGTGGAAATACCGAGAAGTGTTCTGACAACCAAGGAGATCAACTTGCATCTTTGTCAAAACCAGTAAGTCACATCTTGCATGTCCTCTGTTATAACATTTCTTATGCTCTGTGAATTTCAGTCCTCCTAAATCCGTCTCTGAATCTACTACCCAACGTGTCATTGCATCTAACTGTTATTCTTTTGCTTCTAATCATCCCATTTCCTAATATCATCCATAAACCAGCCTTACAAAACACCATAGCTACTAAGAAGATCCTAGAACCCACCGGTATCGGTTATCAGTAACCGGCATCGGCTATCAGTAACCGCCATCGGTTCCTCTGATCAAAACCAGAAAACCAGCCTTTCCCCTACCCAGTTCAACCTACAGGTCCTAGACCCAACCGACGGCGGTTCCGAGAAGCGGTATCGGTTACCACGACTATAACCGAAACCACCTTCTCCTACTAGTTTCAACCAAGTAATCTAATTGATATTTTGCGGTCTTTTGTGTTAATTCATATTAGCGAGAGGCCGACCACCTTCGAAAGGAAGTTTTATATTTCTGGCCCCAGGCGGTTTCCTCATTTATTGTTTAATCAAATCTTGTGCCATGCTTAGCATTCCGGGAGGTCCGAGGATATCAGCCAAATACTCAAAGGGATTTGAGTGATGTGTGAAAATCATACACTAAATCGGGAATAAAGAGACGAGTCATCGAGGAGTTCGTGCCTTGTCCTAACTTTTGGTCATAACTCGAGGAGTCACAAGCCTTAGACAAGTTCAATGAGTATCGGAAATTCGTAAGGTTCTCGGCCTTGTCCAACTTTTTGGCTTGTCATAAAAGAGTCTCGATAGGAGCGGATAATGTTTCGATGGTTGGCTCATTGAGGCAGAGAAATGACGAGCTCGACTTGGTTTAATTCAACATGGAGAGATTGATGCTTCCTTGTTAGAATATGAATTCAGTTTTAATGACTCGACAGAGACAATAGCTGCCTCAAGATTTGGTCGAGCTTCTTCCATGGAAGAGAATTTCCAAAATGAAAAGGTGAGACAACTCAATTAAAACCTTATCTCGTTCTTCTACTACAGCGGCAAGATTTTACAACAACTGATCACGACTATGGTCGCATGCAACTAGAACATCAGGATCAACACCAACGGTTCCTTGGGATCACCCTGCGGCAAAGGTATCATGCCGCAATCAACTCTCTCTGGAGGCCACTCATTTTCTGAGATAAGTTTTACTTCTCTACCCTGTAGCTACCGTATAACCAATTACTTCCTCACGGCACTTTCCTAGGAGAATTTCAGTTCTACGCTCAAAGCGGCCGAGCATTCGATGCACAGGGATGTTGCAGTATAGTAGAAGCCCGTTTGAGCAAGTAAGTTGTCCAATGTTGTTATCTGATCAGCATCGTATGCATCCTCAAATTCAGGATTTTCCTTCAAGATATTTTTATGAAAATCGATTAAGTGACAGTAAGAGTGTTACCAGGAGACTTGATTAAATTTATTTTACAATGCAACTCATGGAAACGGATCTCATAGAGGTGGGACTGTTTCATATCAGAATATTCATGGAGCATAATTTTCTTTGCAATTATATGAGCATCTTCAGCGAGTCACTAAGTTGGCGGGCACAAAGGATTCTGTCGGGATTATCACACCTTACAAGCTACAGCTGAAATGTTTGCACCAAGAAAATGATATCTCCTCACGCTGAGCGGAAAGGTGGAAGTCGGTGGCCATCTGTCCAAAATGAAATATGGCCAAATGATAACAAAACCCCGCACTCCAATCCCGGACGTGGGAAATAAGGCGAGCAATGCCAAGTGGGTTTTCGTGGATGGCAAGCCAAGGAAGAAATTCCACGCGGGGGAGATTCGGAGCAGCACCGCCAAGTGGAAATTTTGGGATGGAAAACCATGGTCGACTTAGTGAATGGAGAAATCGGGTCAAACTCCTCACGCCGCGCGGAAAAGCTGAGGCCGGGGCCGGGGATTGATGTGGCCAAGCCGTTATGCGGAGATTCGGGTGACCGGTGCGATGGGAAATAAGTAGATGGCATTCCAAGTGTTCACTCCGCGCGGGGAGGTTCGGAACAAGACCGCCAAGTGGAAACTTTGCGATGACAAGCCATCGTGAGTTTTCCGCGTAGAGAGAATTCAAGTTTATTTCCGGAATACCGGGGCGAGTCATCAAGTGGGTCAAAACACGTTGGAATGGTAAACGAGAATGTGCTCATGAAGATAGATGGATTATCGGTTAAGCCATCTGGTGCATGTGTAAGGACTCAACAAGTAAAGCTCAGTCAAGGACCGAGTAAATAGGCAAATTGGTTGGGGAAGATCAATGTAACGAAGACCCGTTCAATGTGGAGGTGAATAATGAGCAGTCGAAAGGTTCAGAACTCAGTCATATTACCACTTCTGAGGATGCTTACAGTGGTTCATTGTCATAGTGGTACAACTAAATTGACATTTCCCACGCTGCAATGCAATGCCAGTGCCAATGCCATCCACTTTCAATCTCAATCTCACAGCGTTATGTACAAAAGGTTGTTTGAAGGAGGCTCTACACATTCCGCTTACCACGCATAGCATTCGGTGGTCGCGAGAAACTCTCACGCACGGGCGCGGGCGTGTGTGTACTGATCAAGCCTTCTTAGCGCTTCCAGCAAGGCGATTGCGGGAAACACATATTCACCGCCGTGTACGATGGATTGGAGTCACGACATTTAAGGCTTCATAGAATTTCCATGAACCAGGAGAGATGAAGGTTTATTACGTGCGAGTGAAACGATTCATATTGCTCGGCATTGTTTTCTCCTAGAAACGAATTGAATGTGAAGGTCAACTCAAAATGCAGTCGGCCGTTTTTGCGTCTTTGCATCCTTGTTACTCGTAAATGGTCTCTTTGAGAAACTCCGAGGGCGGTGTCGCAATATTTATACCTTTCCATTATGTGCATCTAATCGATAATAAAGTATTCCTTTACCAGTTCGGAGAAACTTGTTTTAACAAATGGACGATTATCTTTGTAGTTTCAAGTGATTTTATCTAGCTTATTTCTATTAGCTTTGATCCACGACTAAGGGAGAATTCATATGGTTGTTACATGTACATTTTTCCAAGGTCCTCTTGGCTGCCCCAAATTGTTCAATGTATTTTTGAAGGGCTTATTTTACGTGTTGCAGATTGTAACATAAAGGATTTTTTAGTTTACGAAAAAATGAGTATATTGTGTAGCTCGCATTACCCATTCCATACTAAGATCCCAATAGTGGCATAATTGTTGGTTGGAGCCTAGATTGCGAGAATGCACTTTGCCAAAATACCAAAGGTCTCTTTGTCCAAGAATCGATCTTAAGGGTGTGTCTATCGACGTTTAATGGGCATGAACACGGGTCATCATCATGGCAGGCATTAGGTCTTTATTGTTAATGGCATTTTCTCATCGTTTGGAGGGTACAATTGTGCTTATTATGGAAAAGCTAAAACATTCTTACTACAAGTGTTATATGATGAGGAAGAATCTTGAGCATTGTGGTAAAACCATTCTTTTTAGAGATATCGGGTTAAGCTCGGTATTCAAGTGAGTTTGAGCCCAGGAAAGGCAGGATCGTTTGCTGGATGAAGAGCTCAGTGACTTCGCAGGGAGCTCGTGGTGATGTTTCATGAAGTTTGAACGAGGAATGCGTAAATGGCCTCGAGTTAACAGAGGAAAATGATAAGAATCGAGTTTGATAGCTCACCATTCGAAGGACTCAATGCAAAAGAGCGCGATTACCAAAGCAAGGAAAGAGTTAGTGCGGGGTCAAAAATCGAGTGCAACACCGAGTTAGAGGATTCGAAGCTCATCGAATTTGGCTATGTGCAGATTCTATCCACATGGATCCCCCTCCTCTTCAAGTCAAACGGGTCAACGGGGGGGTCCCTACATTATGTTAATTAAATTAATATTTTTATTTAAATATTTTAATAATAATATTTATTATTATTATTTAAATATTTTATTTTATTATTAATTAATTGAGAAGACTTGGTCATCGAGCAATTAATGACCCATGATGGAACCTTCTCGGTAGTTCAACTAACTGTAATAAATACATCATGGGCCTTCATTTTAGGAATGTAATTATGACCATTTCCTCTTCTTTCTCACATATTCTTCTATAAATGTAAGTTGGAAGCTCATTTCAAAGGGTTCCAACAGATTCGGATAAGTTGACAGATTAGATATCTCGAGCAAGAGTGTATACTTTTCAAGAATCCTCTCTCTTTTGCAAGTTGTTCTTGTGTGTTGAGAGAACTTTCAAGCCTCCTCTTTAAGACCTCGTAATGGCAACTATTGCCTCTTCTGAATGTATGATGCATTGTGCATGTTATTGAAGCAATAAAAGTGTGTGTTTTGTGACTAATCTCGGTCCTTTCATCCTTTTATGCTTCTTTGTGCCTTTCTCATACTTACAGGTACACTGTGCAAGTTTAAGTTTCTATTGCAGGTTCTTGGAGTTCTTGTGCTTATCGAGTGGTGGAGTATTGCATGCAGTTGAGTTGTGGTGTCTGTTCACCCTTCTTGAGTTCATCCTTCTTCACTGGGGAAACTGGTATATTTCTTGGTCGATAAAGTTTAACAAAGGGAACGCGTGTCTCTTAGTCTGGTATCATGTACCCTCTCTAAGTTGCAAGAGGTGAAGTTGACTGTGGTGCACAAACCCTCTTCAAATTAACCCTTCACAATCGAAGACACCCTTTATTCGGTGCATCACCATCCCTAGTATAGTTTCATTTCTGTAAATCTCTTTCCTAAAACCCCATGAAAATGTTAGCGTAGGACTAGATAATCATTTTTGTTACACTAGGAGTAGTACAAAGACACTTAGTTTAGGAAGAGGAAGCCGGCCTTCTCAGGAGGTTCACCTCGAGCCCAAGTCACACAAACTTGAGAGGTGATCCCATGTGTCCCAATCACACCGAACGTCCTATTCACATCCCGGCCATTCGAGAGTGCAGGTGATTTGGCGACAACAACATGTTATGCTTATTGGAGGGCAATCTTTGAGAAACTTCTACTTGTTGGAGATTCTTTATCAGTTCCTCATCCAATCTTGGATTCCTATTGGGTTGTCTTATTTATTCCTATTTCATCTTTTTATGTACTTGGGTACCTCACATGGCCTTGTTGCGTAACCCAATTCTTTTATCCACATCAATGAACTTCATCATCTTTGAGGGGGCTTCTAGCCTTCTTCACTTCTTTGTTTCTCTCTTTTGGGGGAGTTTTTTTCCCACTAGGTTTTCTCCTTTTCTCCACTTTATGAGATATTTTCATTTGTACATGGGTACCTCATCGGGCATGTTTTCGGGACCCACCTTCCTTTTTCACTTCCCACCTAAGTTTTGTTTATGGGGAGTGTTAGTGTAGGATATTTATTTTCCTCATATTTTTATTTACTTGGAGCTTTCCTACACTCATTGGATATGTTTTCTTAGTCATGTGATTGTGTGTTGAGTTAGCTTACCAGTTATGTTGAGTTAGCTTACCTGTTGTGTTCAGTTAGCTCACTAGTTATGTGGAGTCAACTCTACTTCTAGTATTAATTAGTGAGAGTTACTCCCCACTGATCTAGGAGGAGGTTTTATTTTCACCACATATATATATATATATATATATATATATATATATATATATACTTGATTTGTATCACCATCTCATGGTGATTATGGAGCATACGAAGCATTGTGTTGATTTGGAGCCATTCGTGCCTTGTGAGTTTTGATCATATTGCATTTTATTGTTAGTTATTTCAATTTCTAAAATTTCTCATGCATTCATTTTTCATCAAAGATCAACAAAATATTTTAATTCTCCACTTTTGGCAAAAGGGAAAGTGATGATAATAATGAACGCTAAGCCGAAAGTAAGCACAAAATAGATAGAAAGTTATAGAAATCGCCAAAAATGTATATGTATTGGGTGGAATACAACGTCAAAGAGAGATAATGCACACGTAATATGTATTTTATGGTGGTAGGCATAATTCTAAAAGAATGACACAAATGGTGTGTAAAATGAAGTAGAAACACTCAAGATGTGACAAAAACATTGTGGTGTATATTAGTTGTGAAAATAAGCACGAAATAATCACTTTGAGTAAAGTAAGTGAAAAAGTAACTATAAGTGGTGAAGTGAAAAGTATTTAGTCACTTCATTTTTGTACAAAGTGAATGAAAATGTCGCAAGTGAGAGCAGCGCATCCTAATCGGTTTGAGAGGGTGGCGACCATCGTAGCATCACGCACAACTACGGAGTTGGTAAGTGCATTGTTTTCAAAAATGAATGGTGTAGTAGTCATTTTTATTGAATTTTTGTAAATTTGATCATTTTAATTTTCTCGACATTTTGGACCTAGAAAATAGCAGGTGAGGGTGCTAGTGACCCCTAGGACATGAGCACTCAAAAGTGCATCCTACTCCCGGGTGCCCCTATCCTCGTATATGAGTGCCCTAGTCCAAAATGTGTGTATTTGGTATAATGATGAAAAATCAGATTTCTAATGTAAATGAATGTGATAAGTGAGTGTATTTGTACTTATAAGGTGTTATAAAACTACGTTTGTTGTCATTTTGTGTTGTGCAGAAGGATATTCACTCAAGGGAATTCCAGGAAGGTCATCATTTCAGTACTTTGCTTGGATTAGGCTTGTCAGATGATGATTGGGATGTTATGGACTGTGTTGGCCTACAACACATAGCACGGATGGGTGATGTGCCCCATAATATGTTTATACTTACTATACTATGTGAGAGGTTGTGTGCGAATACTTGCATGTTTTGGTTGCCTACGGGAGAGATGACAATTAATTTGGAGGATGTGTACCGCATATTGCGTTTGCTAGTTGTTGGAGAGTGAGAACAGGTTATGGCATTGGAGGATATGGAGAGGCAAATGTGAGCTACTAGATGTTATTTTGTGGGGACTCAAGTACTTGCCAAGGCCCATATTAGTTTGGATACTATTCGAGGTTTGGTGTTTCGCGCTTGTGGAATTTCATAAAGTGAGGGATATTCACTCAAGGGAATTCTGTGGAGGTTGTCATTTGAGTACTTTGCTTGGATTGGGATTACCGATGATGATTGGGATGTTATGGACCATTTTGTCATGTGGCACATAACATGGATGGGGGATTTACCCCATAATATGCATATGTTGATTGTACTATGTGAGAGGTGGTGTGTGGATACTTGCACATTCTGGTTTCTATGGGCAAGATGACAATTACTTTGAGGATGTGTATTGCATATTGCGCTTGCTAGTTGTTGGAGAGAGAGTATAGGTTATGCCATTGGAGGATATGGAGAGGTAGATGCGAGTTTCTAGACGTTATTTTGTGGACACTCAAGTACATGCGAGGCCTATATTACTTTGGATGTTATTTTGAGATCTGGTGTTCCTGCGCTTGCGCGAGTTCATAGCGATTGTGATTGTTTCATCTATAGTAGTGGAGGGAGGAGGTGTAGGTAGCTTGTATAAGATGTGTGATATATGTCAATGAGATAGAGATGAAGGGTATTAGATACGCATGGGCATGGTGTGTGTTGGCCCACCTATACAAAGATTTATATCGATTTACTCACGATGAGCATGGTGGTGGGATAGGAGCCACTACACTATTGCATGTGTGGGCGTATGAGCACATAGTAGTGTTGAGACCAGTTGGAGGTCCATGAGGAGAGTGGGCTAGGCCAGAGATATATGTGAGGAGGTGGATTAATATTCGTGGGCATAGGATGGACACATATACTAACAGGGGCAGCGATAAATAGTATGGGGCCCAAGGTAATTATATGGAGGCCATCTTTGCGGCTATGGAGGATGGCTTGAGGATGTTGTAGAGTTGCGGTGTATTCAGAGGACTATTTGGCTAGAGGATCGATTTTGAGGCGTGGCCAGAGCTATTCCAATTGGATATGGTACCACGATAGTTTGGTATGGCTAGGGATGTGCCCCTAGAGCCATATATATGGTTGAGAGCTATCAGAGCACCTAGGAGGGTGGGGCTGAGACCCAGGCCCACAAGTAGAGAAACTAGTACCTCCCTTTCCAAATGAGGTAGACGCGGCAATAGAGGAGATAGACTTGGATGATGTGGGTTACACAGAGGAGTACCGTGCATGGTGGGTGGCACATCGATGGGTATTATTGTTCCCATTATTTATAGGTCCAACAGGGTTACCACATGGAGGAGGAGAGGGGGAGCTCATGCCCCCGATAATGTGGCAACGGCTATAGTGGAGCATAAGTATCTATATATAGCTATGTTGGGTATCTTATTTTTGGCTTATGTTTTAGTAATGGTTATCTAAAGTGTTGTGTTATTTGTTTTATAGGTGATGTGTATTAGTCCCTAATAGTAGACACATCCATCCGCACCTTGACGTGGAATGTGCCACCGATGTACTTGGAGGAGGGATACTCGACCGAGTGGACTATATAGGGGGCGAACATGCCCATTTTTTTGAGCCAATAGCCATAGCAGCAGCAACATGTATTGTATTACTAGGTGAGAGGGATGAGGGATGAGAGGAGACTCGACAAGCCAAATAGGCGTCGGGTGGTGGTCCCTTAGCATAGGATGTATTTGCTCAATACGTGGATTTGTAGCTTTAGTTCTTAGAGTAGTCTATGGAGATTACCTTATTGCGGAGGCAGGTTGAGAGGTATCGAGACCATGAATAGTGGTGCAGAGTTAGTGGTGAGGCATCTAGTTATAGGGCTCTCGCAGTACGCAAGAGCTATAATGATGATGAGATTTGATTTGTATTATTGTATATGATGTAGGGGAGTTGCTCCCCATTGATGATTGTATTTGCGATGTATGTATGGACACATGTGATTTATATATGATGAGATTATTTTATGGTGTATCGATGTTGTATGATTTAGTGATTATTGTTGGAATGTATGTGATGTTTTTGTATATTGTTAGTGTTTATTGATGTAATATTTGTGTAATGATGAAAAATAGAATGTGCAATAGATAACATATGTAATGTGAGTGATGAGCTAAGTGAAATGTTTATTAAATGGAATTTGTAATGCATAGTTAGTGTGATGATGATAGTAGAATGAATGTAAAAGAGATGATGTATGATTATCGAACTAACGTGTTGTGTGTTGTAATAATGTAATGTAATTGTAATATGTTAGTGTGATGAATGGGAGGGGAAAACTAACGATTCCCCAGGTGTATAGATGATTAGGTTCATTTAATTAATACCCTTCGATGAGTCAAAAATGAACTATGGAAAGTGAGAGTGCATCATTGGGAAATGATTGGATGCACTAGATGAACGACAAAGCACGTGATGAAAGGTTCTTAGATAAAAATCCTCAACATTCATGTAAGAACTGTAAGAACACAAGTACGTCATTGGGAGGTAAGGTGATAATAATCACCTACCAAAGACCAAGGCAATGCAAAGCGGTGGAAGCATGTGAGATTGAAAGAACATGTGAATATGTGCCAAACTGAATGTCATATAGAGCGGCGGTGGGATGCGCAAAGACAGAGGGTTGTGGAAGCCAATGTGAAGGATCAGTGTGATGCGGTGGATAACATGAATGCAATGGATGAGATGGTTAAATTGAATGTGATGGATGTGATGATGAAGTGGTGTATAGATGCGGTGGAGAACGCGCATGAATAACATATTGTGGTGGTGAACGTGCCATGGCACAGAGCACCAAATGGAGTAGATGACTCAACTATAGTAAAAACTCTCTAACGAGGTAGAGGAGAGATGGATCACTCACATGAGCGAGAGCCAAAGGAGATGATGCCCTTATCCTCTAATTGTAGCAATCTATCATGAAGGGAAAGGAAATCATTATCCCTATGGCCATTGATGCGATGATAATTACAATAGGGTTTATCACGTTGACAATGTAATCGGTGTAGCGGATGATCCCGGTTAGATGGCAAGAAAATTAACCACTCGGTGAGTAAAACACGCAACACATCATGTGGTCGAGCGTGATGAGAGAAATGTAATGGCTCATGCGACCTAGGTGGAGTGGAAGGATAAGTAGCCTATCATGGAGGAGGAGAAGGAGTATGTTGCGGTGGTGGAGTAGGTTGAGCTTGCTTACTTTTCTTGTGAGGAGAAGGTGGAGAATGTGTATGATTATCAACCAATTTTGAAAGAGGAGGACTAGATGATATAATATAGGTAGATGTGTGGAGGGTCAATGACATTTCTTTGAAAGAATATATCGCTCTAGATTGAGAACTTTGTAGCATAGAATAATGAATGACTCACATGTATCATATTGTAATCTTTGTTTGAGTGCAGGAATCAAACCATGACAGAAAAATGAATTTCTTCTCAAGGTCTATAGGTTGGAATACTAGTTGGTGCATACAAACATTAAATCATAAGATATAATCCTTGATAGATTTTGATGATCCCTAATGTAAAGTAGGTATGCGGTCATAAGTAACCTTAGGGCCATTTTTGAGGATGAAACGATGGAGGAAAGCATCCTCCATGTCATAGTAATTACTAATGGACCCAAAGGGAAGATGAGTGTACCATTGCAACGCCTCATCGTAAGACTATGTTGAAAGGACTTGAGTAATACTCTATCATCAAAATAAGAGGTCATAACCATGTGGTAATGTAGAAGTTGAGCACGAGGATCGCCAGTACCATCAAAGAAAGTAAATGTAAGCATGATAAATTCCTTAGGGAATGTTGAATTATGAATCTTTCTAGGAATAAGGTTACCATGTAATGAGTTGTTATCAATAGTATCATAGTAAGCCCTACTTTATAATGTCATTGTGTTCCTATCCAATTACGAACAATTTTCTTTTTTACACCAAAGTCTAATTTTGACTCTAAGTTCTCCAAAAATGGTGTTTTCTATAAATTGCTATGTTACGCCTATGCACATCTACTGCAAAAGCTTTTATAAATACCAAATGAGTTGGTTATTATACTCGTCAAGCCCATGTGGCTTGACAAAGCTGCCCCCATTTTGTAACCCGAGAGGTTACAAGGCCGATCCCCCTAACTCCCTTTTCACCACTTTGATAATCCATTATGGGAAAAATCCCACATTTAGCGGGAGTGGACCGTTCATGGGTTTAAATTGGGCGCAACAACCCACCTTGCTTGTTATTGCAGCCACATCTGTCACTTTTGTTTCCATGTAGGCTATGGCTTGTGTATATTGGACGTCAAACAATTATTCCAACTCACCCAATGGTTGGGTCGTTGCATTGTTCGTTGTGGCAAGGTTGGTATGCCACACAATAAAGTGGATGACGCTTGGTTTAAACAGCCGAGTTGACAATGCCGTGTTGTTTGATTGATCAACCACGTATCTAGCGTCGAATTTATAGGAGTTTGGTCGACTCGGTGGGAGTTGACCACCCCAATGAGCTGCATAGTATTAAGGTTGAGTCTGCGCGTATGACCGAGTTCTTTAAGTAGCTCGGTTCCATGGCCGAGTTGGCCCCATTGCAATACAATTCGGTCTAATACACAATTCAAACCTACATTACAATATAATTTCCTGTAATACAAAATCCCACATGCATCCTGCAATGGCATTATGAGGCATATATAAGTAAATTTGTGACATTGTAAATACGAAGAAAAGGCGGTAAAGGCACCCTCCTTCAAAAACATGTGTCGACCACTGGCCGAGGGCCCCCACCAAAGAAATAGCGGGGCCCACCCATCCGTTTACGATGACGAAGACTGGCATCCAAAACACAATTTTTACATTTGCCCATTTTTCACTTCTGCCATGTGTCAACCCCAGATTGGTCAGTTGACCAAGTTTGACCCATTTTTGACCATCTTTGACTTGCAATAACTTTTGCATACGAGCTCCGTTTTCACATTCTTAATATCATCGAGAAAATTATCGAGATGCTCTATCGTTCGGTCATGATTTAGGGAGGTTTAGGGAACATCTGCACTTTAGAATGTCCTCCGGATCAATTACTTTGTCAATTACCATTATGTTTATGCACATGCTAACGTTTTGGTAGACATAAAAGGAGGGACTTGGTAGGCTGTGCACGCTTTAGGTGAGCATTCATTCATGTTGAATGAAGTGCCGGTGTGCATAAAATTGGTGTGCAAATAGTAAGACTACACTACATGTTTCTTAAACCCTCAACTATGACCAATGACTTATGGACATGGAGCAGGAAGAAAGAACACATACAAGATAGAGGAAATAAGTTAACTCTCTAAATTATTACCAAAGCTTCTCTGGACTTATTATATTTCCTTAGATACGTCCATTTTCTTAACAAATTCGTGATCATCTCCTTGTCATATAAAAAGCATGCAATATAACATTTACAATTTAATCTTTGATTGTAGAAAACATAGGGTTTTAGAAATTACTAGTGCAATACAAATTCTAGAAATGAGACAATAAAATTAAAAGGTTGTTTCACCTTGAATATACTTCAACAAGTTTATCTCATTCCTCGAGCTTTTGAAGATGCACGCACACATACTCACACTTGCACACACACACACACACACACACACACACACACACACACACACACACACACACACACACACATGTTTGCGCATACTGAAACACGAGCACACACATGCCCACACACCCCACACAGGGGCAAACATGCACACATGCATGCATGTGCACACACACACACACATACACACCAATCCAATAATCTACTTTCTCTTACTATTCCAAGATTATACACACAATTCAAACAAACATCACATAAACCCTCATTTTTATGCCTTCCTCACTTTTCAAATTCTCGCAATAAATTTCTTCCTTCTTCTTAACTCTATCGAAAGTTAATGACCTTCTCCTCTTCCATTCTTCATCTTCCCTTTCTCTATATTACTCCTTCCTTTCCTTTTTACTCCTTATACAACTCGCCTTCACCTCTCGAACTTCCCCTCATTTTTTCCTTGAATAAATCCCTCTTTTTTCAAATGCATGATATCTCTCCTATTAGCTTTTTCCAATTTTAGGTACATAACATAACCATACTCGGTTTTCCTTGACCCAAGGTTGACACAAAAAGTAATGTTCTATGACTTACTAAAGCATATGGGTCAAAGTCATAAGGTAAGCAAGTTGGTTTCCAATATGTTTCAAGGCCTCTTCCAACCTCGCATGGAGATTCATAGTCAAAACATGCATGAGAGAACAAGATGGAACATTCACATGCTAAATTGGAGACTAAAATTTTTAAATGTAGCTTTTGTCGGGATTGACGGGAAAATGCTAATTTGAATGTTTTGATGACTAGAATGGGATGAGAATGACATGACAACAAGCCTTATTGTTTAAAATGAAATCATAGACTTTAAAAAAACCAAAATTGCAAAATTTCTCCATGAATGCTCCGATGCTCCTACATCACTATATGTTAACATCATGGATGAATTAGGAATTGTGTTATGAAATGTTTTAATGGATGGAATTATTACTTGTCATGTTTTTATTAAACATCATTGAAATGGAAGTGTTAAGGAATAGTTACAATGCCTTAGATAATTGGATGAACAATTATATGCGAAAACATGTAGACAATTTTACTTATTGTTTACACACAGTTAATTCACTTATAGATTATTATGGAAATAAAGTGTACAAATTGAATAAATGATATAAATTAATTACGCCGATAGGTGTGCCCTTTCATAGCCAAAGCCCTGACCTTACGAGGTACATGCGACGAAATATAACACTAAGTTTTCATCTCCTACTTGCTGACATGTGCTCGCCAAGACAACGACAGAGATGACGTTACATACCACTAAACTTCAAACCATACTATTGTCAGGAAATTGAAAACAAATCGTGGCAGTCTCGTCAGCTCGAGGGAAGGGTTCGGAAAAATTTATCGTGAAAAATTTAAGCATTTAGTTATTTATAATACCCAATGTTTCCTTAGTTACGCGAGGCCTTCCAAAAATTAACATTTTTTGGCTTAAATTGCACGCACTTATATTAAACAAAAAACATAGACCAGTAATCATGCAAGGAAAATGACAGGTGTTTAAGGCCGCGCGGAAATCAGGCGTGGAATTTCAAAATTTTAGTGCCTGTCAAATCAAACTTTGCTGGCGGCTTAACTCTTTCACGTGGCTGTAAATTTCAATATTTTTTATAAATAGTTGTGAGACTAGTTCATAAGTATATGTATAAGATTTATATTTTATATATATCTAGAATGAACTATTTAAAATTAGACAGTTTTAAAAAAATTAGCCTCTCATTATGCATGGTTTCATAATTTTATTACCTGTAATTTACACTTAAAATCAGAAAAACAGCCCACAACCTGTTAATTTCTAGGCCTCTGCGGGATGTGTCCTCTCCACGCTCTACTTTGGGTTTTGAAAAGTGCTTAACCTGATTGGTGGGTTTTTTGACATGGCTCTATTTTCTCAGTCAACTTTTATTTTGTTGTTAATTATGTGGGTGGCACTGGTTTTCAGGCAGCTATTAGCGAGAGCTCCATTTAGCACAGTTCTCGTAAGGTCTTATTTATTTAATTATGTGAGGGCAGAACTTTGCACAAGTTATATGGGTTAAATCCGATTGGTCGTTTAAATGTTTTTCGTGATTTTAAATGTAAAATACTTGCAAAATTTTGAAATAACTGTCACACGTGTCTTGCATATTTACAATATGGCTGTCATTTTTATGAAACGTGTCTAGACAATTGTCAAATTTAACCCATAGTGGATATCGTATTACCCACTTCATTGATAACTTTCTAAAATAACTCTAATGTCGTGTTGTATAAGTTCAAACATCATCTTTCATTCCCAAAATATTGCAATGAATGGACCTAATTATATTGTACTATTGTTGATGTTGACATGCACCCCCAAAAGCTTTGAAGAAAATAAAATAAAAATTCTTGCTTTGGTGTTCTTTTCCATTAAGAAAATTTTGTTTCTATTGTTCTTTGGATGGTATTGCCTTTAGTTGTACCTCCATAACCTTGTGCTTTGTGTGAAACAAAAAAATTGCACCATGGGTCTTGCCACCACTAGCGCTGCAACAACATCCACAAAATCCACCTTCCATTAAGCCTTGATGGTTTATTTTTCCTTGTTATGAACTCTTGTTTTAGCACAGTTGTAGGGATGTCGGTGCATGTCCAAAAGGCTTGGATGGAATCATGTTCATTTTCAAACAAGTTAGTCCCTAACAGAACAACATGAAAGAGAGACACTATCTCATAAGGCAGTTGCAGGACCTCAAACAAATCCATGACATGTTGTGAATGGCCTCGCCAACATTCCCGCCAATAAGCATAGGCCTTTGCACAATGCACAAGCCTCGTAGAGGAGGCAACATAGTTTCAAAAGTCTTATCTGATTCCGAACCTAAGCTCTACATAGGCCATTGAGGGACCAAAATGACCCCTGTCTAAGGGGGCAAACCTTGAGCCATTGATTGCGTTGTCCATATTCTCAATGACCTCAAAGGCTTCAATGAGTCTCCTTCACCAACACCTACAGATAGGAAGCTTCATCATGTTTGAGTCTCTCATGTTTTTTCCTTACTCGTCATGCCCTCCAACTCATCCTCATCATCTAGCTTACCTTCTTCTTTAAGAGATTAAAAATCAAAAAAACAATCAACGTTGTCCTTGGAGTTGTGGATGTCCAAGCCCTTGAGTCAATGTTCCTAGGCAATGAGATCTCCAAATTCAACTACTCCCCCATCTCGCTAGCCAACATTCCCACTACAAATCATAACCAAGAACATGGCCATAAGAAAGCAAGAGACTAAACTAACCATATTTTGATTCAATACTTGCTTCTCTCTTCGGATTGAATAGTTGTTGTTCCCTCCTTTTCAAAATACTACTCCACTGTGCTTCCTTCTATATATTCACTCAAGTACACTACATGGTGTATTTCCATCTCTCACTTCACTTTCATATCCTCCTCTGCACATGACACAATTGTTTCTTTTACGACTATCGGCATTTCCATTGCACCCCTTTGGTGCGATTGCTAGTACATCAAGATAGATAATTCTGATTACTTATATATTGCTTCTTGCACGTGTTATATGATTAAGCATACAATTAGGAAATTGGGAGGCATCAATTTCCATTCTCGTTTGCATGGGTGATTAGAAATTTTGGATTAAAAAAAAACTCGCACTCGCTTAGCGTATTTAGAGGGTGCACATGCACACACTACATTTCCCCTATGTATATCGAGTTTATTGCACGAGCGTGAGGGGAGTGTAATGTGCATAGGCCTCTCCTTGTTTGTTCCTTGCGGGTGTGACCGAGATGTGTGATGTGTTGGGTCTTGCTCTGCGTGACCGAGACGTGTGACGTGTTAGGTCTTGCTCTTATTCCACGTCTGCACTTTAGTCTTCAAACGGCTCCGCATGGGTGTTTGCATGGTAGGGATATAGCTTTGTTCTCCGTGCGTGCAATGAATAAACCTCATTGCTCGATGACAACTTCCTCCTCCGTGCATAATTGCTCCTTATCTCGACGATGTTGAGTTTGATAGGGTTCACACACACGTTGAACAATATCCAAATGGCCTTATCCTGACACGCACACATCTCTTAATATCTTATCACGTCTCTTAATTTGGTGGCGGAACAATTTAACGACCTCACATGTTGAAATTTGAACATGAAATTGAAGGTGCGACTTGACCCCGTGACATGGCTGACAAATGGGACTCAATTTTTTTTTGATAGATCAACAACATAGAAAGGTGAAGAGTCACATGAAAGCCCAAGTGGTTCACCTTCCATAATTGGTCTCCATGCCTTCACAATTTGTAATATATGTATACACAAAAGTGGATAGATAATAGAAAAGTATGCAACGATACATATTTCTCAAGAATATGGCATGTATAGAACTAAAGGATCAATATAATTTTCTACTAGCATAGATATCTTAAATACATCTATCTAAAATACGTCGAGAGATATCATTTGAGAGACACCTAATAACCTATGTAAAAATCTAATACATGCATCTTGAGATTGATATCGCTCGGTGTATTTTAGATAATCAACATTGTGTCAATGTTAAAAATTCTACTCGAGAAAAAAAGGCCCAAACATTACCATATGGCCAAGCTACTACTATTTTTTTATCGACTTCTCCAAGAAAAAGAAATATTCAAGTGAAAGTTTAATGGAAGTTAAATTTATGGATGAATTGTCACATGACGGTTAAATGGACGTCAAATTTAATGTCAAGAATAAAAGTGAACAACTCACTCTATTACAGCCATGGCTGCCATTGTAGGAATACCTATCGGCATCATTACAATTCTATTACTTTCTCTAGTCTCCATCATCTTCAATATTACTTCCACATACACATACACATACAACCCATCTAAACCCCCATTTAGAGGATGGTCCACAGAACCTTCTAAGATCCAAATCATTTACCCGGCTCTACAATTTTCCTCTTTGTTTTCATTCCTTTTCATGTTCAAATTTCATCTCCATCAATTTAGTTGCTTTTCAATCTATAAAACATTCAATTTGATACAAATAGTAACCTCAATTCATATTTACTTATCATATGTTTGGATTCACATAACACTCAAAAAGATCTCTTTTGGCACAATCCAAGTTGTCTCCAATAAAAAAAATGAAAACCAATGCCAAAATCTTTGAATGCTTTGTTATCAATGCCAACACAATAATCACCACCATAAACTAGTCACAACTATGAACTGCCCTGCTCCATCATGTATCACACATATGCAAAAAGAAACCATTGTTCTAAAAGTTCATAGCTTGCTACAATCATAGTACAACAGGGTGAGAGATCAATGCACCTTCTATGTGTTACTTGTTTTTAAATTTATTCTTTCATTATTATTTTCAAATTCCATCACTTCTAACTGTTCATAAACATTGACCTCCTTCCCTGTCTCTCATATATCACTGTCTACAGAAGTGTTCTAAATATCTCATGGTTCACATGATCACACCTTATATAACACAAAATATACCAAAATATCAAAATCATCATGGCATATCATAGGACTGATGACAGTTGCAAGATGCGGAAAACAACACTACAATTGCAAAATTACAGGGTGCAGTATCTTAGGACTGTTTATAGGTTAACAACAGTTTCAATCATCTTGAAGGACATGCCTCCCCTGCAAGTACTTTGAAAAAGAAGAATCTAAATACACAGTCACATACAATCTAGCATTACTTTGGAACAAAAGTGTCTTTTCCACAAAACTCTTGAACATGGGATTGTCCACTTTTCAATTTTTATGAATATGGGATACAAAGAGACGGGAAAAGGTTTACAGAAATTTTTATCCCTCACTAGAATTTACAATTAGACAAATACATCCTCGGTATTGTCAAATGCAAAGTCCTCATTTTTGTCTTGGGATAGCAGTGTGTTAAGATCAAAGATTGTTTCCCCTTTTTGTTGATGAGCCTGCATCACATAATGAACTATAAGTTTTAAGTAGCATAGATAGTCAATGATGGAAGATTTCATTGATCTGAAACGCTCATGATGGCTCATGACAGCTTATTCACTACAAATGATGCTAAATCTCATAATCTGTGTCTGGAATTATAAACCAATTTACAGAAATGTTGCAGCTGAAACAGCACTCAGGAACTCTATCAACAGTTGTGGGGAAATCTTCAATGAATGGAAACTTGGAAAGTTTTGTATTGGTATAATAGTCTGCTAATCTTTTTAATTTATAAGTTAGGAAACGCTATTACTGTAGTCAAAACATTCATAGAAATCACATCCGCTTGTAAAATTTGGTGACTGTAGCTAAGATTAGGTAAATTTCATGGAACGACATTAGCTGATCTCTTTGGAAAATGTCACCAAATCACATATTTTACTTTTGAAAAATGGGGAAAACAGTCCATTTGATGAAAAATAGCGCATAAACTTCTCTTAACAGTGCAAGCAAAGTACTGTTTTTTATCTCTGTGGTTTTTGTCTCTTTTATAAAAGGATAGTTGAGATTAGCATGGCCTCATCTGAATTTCAAGATTTCTGGTAGGAGATCAGCCACCCATGTAACAGTATGCTCCCCCTTTTGTACAAATAAAAGACATGACACCAACTACTAAACTTCTTGACAACAAGAAATTCTTTGCATTCAAAAAAAAAAACTTGAATAGGGAAAATATAGACTGCAGCAGCCCGAGGCCTAAGACATTTCTGTAATATGATAGATCAATAGAATATATGATGAATCAGAGCCTACATAATGTCAAAAATATTTGGAAAAACATTACCCACAAAAGTGAGCAAGATGAAACAACACCATACAGATTTGAAAACAATCTACCATGTAGCTTCAGGACTGATATATAACACTTTGGCCTGAGATCATTCACTAGAACTACAAGGAAATTGCAAAATTCCACAATGAACAGACAACAATGAATATGATCTAGACAACTTGATCAACCCATCTAGAAATTATGACGTACCCAATAAATACTAATCTCTTTGGAAAATGTTAACAATTAGGCTGAATTAGCCAGTTGTGTTTTTGAAAAAAGAGTAAAATAGTAAAAACTTATACTCTCTATAATTTTTTTAAATTTAAAGAAAAGTACTTGAATAAGGCAGATAATAGTGTTGCAGCCCTAAGTACCATCTCAAGAAATTATAATACTTTAAAACGCACGTTTAAAACATAGAAGCAATCTGACAGATATTTGTAGTAGAAAACATTAATAGAAGATGCAATTAGTCAGAACCTGCTACAAAGCCAATATTCTCGAGATGCTTGTGCAAAACACAATGAAAACAATTTCCAAAAATCAATGACCACAATAGATATTTCGAGAAAACAATGACCACAGGAACAATAAGAAAGAGGAACCAAAAATTAGAAAGATCTGAAAGCTTAATCTGGGCCGTTTCAAACATACCCACCTAGTAGTTTCAGGACTGATATATAAGACTAGGCCTGAAAAATTTTATCAGCATTGCAAAATTTCACAATCAACAGAATACCATGAATATAATCTTCACAAACTTATTACCCTGTCTTGAAATTATGAGACACCCAACAAATGATCCCATGATTGGGGACACAACAAGTACCTTTATAAGCTTTGACCAACCCTTATTACTAATAAATCTCTATAAATATGCCATTAAAAGGTGAATACATAATGTTGCCGATAACCTATGCAACAACTGCATCTGCAATGCACTTTAAAATTAGAACACATTCATTTGTAGTCCATATCAATTGTGGATGAACCATATTATGTTTTGAAAATCAAAACAGGGTAGGAACAGAACACTCATTGCATACCATGTAGAAAAGAGAAAAACAATATGCTCCTTGAGAGATACTTACATAACTCGTAGGTCCAATGTCCATAACCTCTCTCATGACATCTCTAGTAATGTTCCCCTTCATCTGGAATTACGGTACACATTCCCAAATGTCAAGATTAGAGACGTGGAAGCCAAAAAGGGGGAAACAGAAAAAGAAGAAAAGTCATTTTTTTTTCAAAATCTCTCAGCCCTAGTGCCTGATCTGGACTCTTGGATTGTGATCCCTTACCATCCGCTTTTTTTTATAGGGCATATATTTATGTTTAAATTTCTTAATAAATATAATTGCATGCTTTCAATTGAAAAATAAATAAAAAACCCTGGTTTATCAAAAGGCAAGAAGTGGTAAACTCAATTTTCACTAATTTATTTTGGACAGTTTTTTTTTTTTAAGGCTTTGAAAAAACAAATTTGTAAAGCTAGATCCTGTGTTTCTCTAACCACGTCACAATATGAGCATCTTATGCAATTCAATTACATTCAATCCAAAGATTCAATGCTAAATCCCATATTTCTATAACCCTGTCATTGAATACAGTTAGAAATAATAATGGCTATCCTTTGTGAATCAATTACATCCAAACCAAAGTTTCAATGCTAAACCCACATTTCTTTAACTGTGTCACTGAATATGATAAGAAATAATAATGAATATTCTCAGCAGTTCAACTGCATCCTATCCAGCTTTTCAATGCTATATTTCTCTAACTGAGTCACTAAATATTCTTAGAAATATTAACAATATTCTATACAGTTCAATTATATCCAATCCAAAACTTCAATGCTAAACCTCATATTTCTTTAACTGGGTCATTGAATATGAATAGAAATGATAACGGATATTGTATGCAGTTCAGTTACATCCAATCTAGCTTTTCTATGTTAGACTCCATATTTCTACAACCGGGTCATTGAATATGCTTATAAATAATAATAGGTTTTCTGTGCCGTTCAATTACATTCAATCCAATGTTCAATGCTAAACTCTATCCTCTAACCGGGTCACTGAACTTGGTTACAGATAATAATGGGTAAACTTCATATATCTGTAGCAGGGTCATTGAATATGCTTAGAAATAATAGTGGGTATTGTATACATCACATCCATTCAAATTTGAAATTATAATCCCCATGTTTCGCTATGTGGGTCTTTGGAAATAACTGGAAATAGTAATGGTTATACCATACAGTTCAATTACAGAATGACAAACCCATCCAAACATTCTGCAAAACCTACCTCTGAACTTTTGTACTCCTTTTCAAATTCAGTCAAAGTGGCTTTAGCAACCATGGCTTCAAACTCTTTCCCAACATTAGAAAGATCTGCAGACTTCGCATGACTGCTGCAGTTTCCTCCATTGTCATTGCTACTGCCACCGCCACCACAGCAACTCCCCCATTGCCTGAAGCACGGGCCACAAGTAATCTTGAGCCTGCCTCTCTTTCCGGATTCCTTTGCTTTGAAATCTTTGTGCATCTGGGTAGCCCTGAAATTGACCCTGTTTTATTTTTGGAGAATGGGAATGCAATTGAAAGATTGCCAGCAAATGCCATAGCCATGCAGGCTCGGGTGAGAGGAAAAAACAAATAGAAATAAAGATGCGTTGGAGATATTTTAAATTAGATATGGCTAGTAAGACTTGGCGTAGGATATTGTAGGATTATAGGAATCCAATATGGTCTCCACCCAATCCAAAATCTCAGCATTTTGAGACTTTTTCCAGTTAGATCTATAGCTACAGTGCACATAAGGGATCTCAAGCACGGGCGAGATTTGACGGCTTATACCAACCGTCAATGGTTTTTTGTTTTTTTTTCCAAAATGACAATGACACATTTTATATAATTGTCAATTTATTATTACTAGCAATTGCACATGAAATGTACAATGGAAACAGTGAAGGGGATGCATCGGAGAAGTTATATTGGAAGGAGCAAAACTGCCGAGAGAGGACAAGGGACGATGAAGAAGGGATTTGAGGGAGAAGTGAAAGGGTGGGGAAAGCGAAATCGAGGAACCAATGTGAAACTCTACTCTCCTACAACCACATTACATTATTGTCAATCGTTTGAAGGAGAAAAAGTGTGTTGTGTAAGTTTTCGAGGCAACATATTTTAGAGATATCTTCGAATGTGTTGGTTCGAAAATCATTGGCTTGGCGGTTTATGGATAAACGAGTCAACAATGTGCAGGGCATAGCCCCTCTTTGAGTCGTGCGAAACTGGTTTATTGCTATTCTACCAGCAGGAATCTGTGCAAGTCTCACAATATTCCGCCTTCGGGGGTTTGGGATCTCATCCCAGTAGGGGTGTTTCCAACTGCGAAAAGAAAGGAAATGAAGTAGAGGATGAAGAAAGATCAGGTCCGAAGGGAGAAAAGAAATGAATTCCAAAGCAGAAAGGTCAGAGGGTTTATGTTTTGGGATTGGTAGTAAACAGAGCCAAACCTACTTGCATAAACGAACAAAGCAATACTGATGAATAAATGACAAAAAGGTAGAGATAGATCTAACAGAATAAACGCATAGATCTGACATAAGAAAGATCAGATGCCCATAACACACATATTCAGCACAAAGTCTTAATATTTGTATTAATATTCTCTTCTGTTACAAAAAGTACAAAGCCTTTTCTCCCTACTTCTATTTTTCATCTAAAAGATATCCACCCCCGAATACAACAAGTATTCAAGTATTTATAGAAGAAGGAGAAGAAGGAAGGCAAAAAGGAACCAACCACCTATTTACATAAAATCTACAAAATATCTCAAAGTCATGTTGACTTTTGACACTTGATGGATGACATCATCCCATGGTGCAACATGGATGATGTCATCATTTTCTTGCAACATACTTTAGACATTTACAAAAAGAAAGTCAAGAAGAGAGAGAAATTATTCGTCGTAAGTCCGCCGCCCCGCGGCCGAAAGGGGATATCTCGCTTTCTCTTGCTTTGCTCGGGTGACGAGATGTGGAATTGGGCATGGTATTCCATGAACTTGCTGATCATGGGCTCTAGTTGATCCTGGGAAGGATCCTTGTGTCGCTCACTGATAGCCTCGCAAGTCTCCCGCTCATCTGTGAGCTTCTCTGGGAGTTTGGAATATTCATTCTCTGCTTCTATTAAGAACCCGATGAAGTCCCGACAGGCCAGTAGGTTATTGATGGATTCTGCGTCAAAAGTGACCTCTGGCCCCAGCCCTTGCGAAACGATCTCCTTGAAGATCTGGATGGTTTCGTCAACCTTCCTTAAGGCGAAAGAAGGAGTAAGCAACCCTGGAGACATCGTTAGAACAATTTGTTCCATCTGATGCATTGCGTCCAGGGCTTCTTCCTTTACCTTATCAATCTTTTTAAGGACGAATTCCAGTTGATCCATCCGGTAATCCAGAGTGGAAAGGATTTTATTGAGGGCCCTGGGGTGACCGAAAACACCGAACTTGACCAGATCTTCGACTGAACAGTCGAACATTTTTTGAAAGGTCTCATGCTGTAGCCTAGCATGGTCCAACTCTTCGATATGGGTCCTGCTAATGCCTGGAGTTCTTTGTTCGCCTTGTTGATGTTCAGATACAAATCGGTGAACTTGGTGATCACTCGTTCACCGTCCTTAAGGATCCGGCTCCTCCAGCGAAACCGCCATACCTCGCTTTCGCCGATCTTTGCATATTCATTAATTTTATCCTCGACTCGAGAGGCTTAGGAGTTTCGGCGCGATTATGGGAGAGTCTGCACCGCCCATCTTCTCGTAAGGCGTGGAGTAGATGTTTATTTTGCTCTTTCAGTAGCCTTTTCTCTTCTTTTTTCTTGAAGCTTCTTGCAGAGGGCGTCAATCGCGCAGATAGGGCCTCTCCTGAAGGCTTTCGAAGACGTCCCCATTGTGACTTGAGTCATCGTGTAACTGTCGAAGACAGATCCTTTTACCTTTCGGAGGATTGGGGTATGCGATCTCCATTACCCTCTCTCCCGAAGCACTCGACGAGAGAAGCGTGATAGGCTTTTGCTTCTTGCCCCCTTTGATGGGATCACGAGAAGTCCATTGGTGTGATGGGAACTTTCCTTTTCTGTTGACTTAGGTCTTTGGGAGATCCAGTGGACTTAGGGAGAAGGACCAAAAACAAAGAAGGGGGCAGCGTAGTAGAAGGGAAAAACGTGGAGACACATGGCGGCGGCATCGAGAGGGAGGCCGAAGAAGTGCTCACGGGAGGAAGAGATACTGCAGGGGAGGAAGACATAGGAAGGGAAGGGAGCTCAGAGATGAGGGAAGAAATGGAGGGGGACAAGTCCGCGAGAGAAGAGAAGATGGACGAAGAAGCAGGAGGAACAGTAGAAGAAGGGGGAGAGGACACGACCAAAGGAATGGTCGCTTGGGTCACTCGAGGAGGGGAAGGAGGAGAAGGAGAAGGAACAGAAGGGACCTCGATTGTTACAGTCGTGGCCACATCCTGAGTGGATGTGCCTATTGGAACATCTTCCGCTGCTTCTTTTTCTGGGCTTTTCGGGATTACAACCCGTTCTTGTGAAGTGGAAGGAGGGCTTTCAGGAGCTTCCTCTTGGGTGGAGCTGGATTCACCCTCTTTTCCTTTTCCTTTGCCCTTTGGCTGTTGTTTCGCCCGAGGAGGTGCGTTTCCCAATGGAGAGGTTGTGAAATCGACTCCGAGGTAGATGAGCCCGTTCATTCGGCACCAATGCTCTGTTCTACGTAGAGTTTCCTTGACTCTCTCCTCGATTGTTTGAGGAGCTTTGGTTCTATCAATCACCGCGAAAGGCCAATCGTCCCCATTCGTGTCAAGATACACTTGATCCACTTCTTGCTCAGTAGTTTGGTAGCCTTTTGGGACGATGGCCACCCCGTACTGGATGATTTCTGCTAAGGCCAAGCGGGAATGATCCTTCCTCCTGAGCTCAACCTCATGATATATGTCGATGTAGATATCTTCGATCTGAGGGATGTGGATCGGGTCGAGCTTGGCCCTAGGCAGACAATTTCTCGGGTCGAAGGTGGGCCTTGCTGGGAAGTTATGTTTCGATTCAAGACTCCAGTTCTGCAAACATGTCCTTTGCTTTGTGGTGAGTGAGACATGTATACCTACCCACTGTGAGGGGGAAAGGAGTCCCACCCTTCTTTCTCTTTAGACACTTTTCGTGGTAAGTAATAAGTTGCCTCGACAGCTCTAGCAGGATCAACTTGGGACCGGTATATCTTGGCAATTTAGTTGGTTCCCCCAAGAAGTTGACTGCCCTCAGATAGGTAAATGTGGGGAATTGAGTGAACAAGGCCCCCCACTTCTCTGTAGCCGCTACGATGCTCTTGGTCGTATGACCGTGAGTCATATTTGGCCTCAACAGGCAGATGATGAAATAGAAGAATGCATCATTGATCTTTGTGAACTGGGGAATGCTATTTTCCACTTCAGTTCTACCTGGATAATATTCATAGATTTTAACTTGGGGCCAAACCCCACACCGCATCAGAGCTGGATAGTCCCTTTCTGAAGCCGCAGCATAGACTACGTAAGAGTTCATATAGAACCTCCCCGTTGTGTTAAGTTGTTGGAGCTGTTCAGAGATTGTGCTGCTTATGATTTCTGCCCACTCAAAGCGTTGATCGGGCACATTTTTATTCATTGTTTCTAAATATCGCAGCATCCACTTGTGAAAATAATGGGCGTCAGGAAGCCCAAAGACTCTACTCAGGAACGTGATGGTGTCGCTGAGTTCCTCTGAAAAGTCACTACGATGAATGACTTGTGGCCACCGAGTCACCACCTTTTTGTTCTTCAAATATACCTCGTTCATCAGCTGCATGCACTGATCTTCATTGTCGTCCCAGGCCTTGATGCAGTCTTCCCGCTTACGGCCACAAAGTGCTGGTGGTGAGGGATGCCGAGCATTATTTCAAAATGGCGGGCAGTGAGGTTGATTATAACCTCACCCTTCTCATTATGGACACATCTTGTGTCTTTATTATAGCATCGGGCTACCACCATCATAAATTCATTATTCACGGCACTGACTGGGATCCCTCCAGCAAAGTGCAGGGCACTGCCTATCAATTTGTCCATCCAGGGACTTCATGTGACCTTCCTGGTTCTGGCCCAGAACTCCTCCATATCAATGTGTCCGAGCTCTGAGTCTCTGATATCTAGGTCACACTCTGCCTGGGATTCGGCATCTTGACCCTCTGATATTTATACTTCATTTCTTCTTCTATGAGCTTGGCCTTGCCTTTAGATTTGGTAGGTCTCTTGCTTGATGTTGACATATGTAACTCTGAACTCAGTTGTTGATCTGCAAGGAGAAGAAGGGAAACACAATGCAAGAAGGTCATGTTAGCTGTTCGATCTTCCATTAAAGCGTTGACAGAAAGAAGAGTTAGCAATTTTAAGGCCTCAGGGCGCAGGGCGCATGTACACTGCAAGCTGCAGGGTTAAATGGTAAGGCGCACAGGAAAGGGCTGCTGCAAGGGATAAATCAGCGCCAAAAGGGCGCATGGCGCATGGACACTGCAGATTGCATTTTGTTGTTGTAAGCACAAGTGCGCCTGCGCCATGTGTATATATTTTATAAAGGGCGCAGATATTTTTCATGTTACACGGGTACAGGATGCGCCAAAGGGCGCAGGTATAATGCGTGTAACATCATTTTTTCATGCGCCACAGGAGAACTTGGCGCGGCACATGGAAGGTCTGCATAACATGATGTCGTTGCAACGATGGATGCGCCTGCGCCGTTTTAACAGTTGTGCTTTGGCGCATATGATTTGAATGTTGCATATATGCAGGGTGCGCCAAAGGGCGCGGGTATAAATGATACAATGATGCGTTGAGTGCACCAAGAAGGGTGTAGAAAAGTAGTTGCAACAAACAAGGAAGTGCGCCATGAGGGCGCAACTGTTCATTATGTAACACGCATGGGAAAGTGCGCCATCAGCGCGATCATGCATCATGTTGCAGGGGTGACAGATGCACCAAAGGAGAAAAATAACAGTGCCTCTTTTCAAGTCATGATTCTTTTCTTGAGGGATTTGCATGTGGTTAAGCTCCTTTTTAAGGGTTCATTTGGGTTATGAAGAAGCTTATTCAGAGAGTTCCAAGCCATTTTTTAGGACAGAGCCCCCTTTACCAGCAGATCTGGAAAGAGGGGGAAAATACTTTGGTAGAGAAAAACAGCAAGGAGGGTGGGGAGTCCATGTTTTGACAGATTTTTTAACTCAATCCAAACCAACAAGCAGCCAATAAACAAAACACCAAACACATAAGCAATGAGGACCTCTTACCATAGGATATATAATGAAGAAATGTGCAAACGGGTCCACAAAGCGATTTGAAAACGACAGGCGGGTGCGCTGGCAGGTACAGAGAAAAATCACGTGATTTGTGTCGGATGACAATGATGACGTGCGTAGACGCGCTTATATAGGCGAGGTGGCAATAAATGCGCCACCAACTTTTTCAAGTGGCGCATGAAAAGCACTGTCGACACAAGAAAACATGCGCCCTATGGCGCATCAAAACGCTTGCCAACACAAAGTTATGTGCACCTTTGGCGCACCGAAAGTGGTGTTGACAGAGGAATATGTGCGCCCTAGGCGCACCAAAAAGTGGCGCAACAAAAGTTTTGTTGACATGAAGGCGCATGCGCCTTGGCGCATGCAAGGAAGACTCAACATAGTGAGGTGCACAAAACGCCTGTTGACACGAGAAAGCATGCGCCAAAGGATTTAAAGGGGGCACATGAAAACTTGATGTTGCATAGTCATTATGTGCACCCGACCAAAAAAGACCAAAAATGGCTAAGTTCGGAAAACTAGATTTCCCGGGAAGGGATTTTGCAACGTTCCGAACGCAAGGGGTCCCTGACGAGGGGCCAGAACAAAATTTTGGTAGGGTTATCTGTAAAATTTCCCTTGCCAATTTTACGGGATAACAGAATGTTAGGAGTGATCAATCAATACTACCATAGTCAATAGTTGTTGTTTACAATTTTAGGACTTGTGTTTTTTAGGTAGTTAGAACACACATTGTAAGGGGGATTTTCATTCACATCTCATGGGACACTTTAGAGACAGGGAGATGTGGAGTGGTCTAGCATCCCAAGGTAGCGATTTCATGCACATTTGAGATTTAGGATTTCCTCTAGCCATCGTGGGTAATGACTAGGGTTTTCCTCATTAATAGTCATGATGGTGTCATATGTCAAAGGCATTGTTGTCGAAGCCTTTCGATTGAGCAACATTTTATTTGTTAGGTAAGAGGAAGACATGATTGAAAGTTCTGAATAAAAAGGTGGGAATTAAATATTTGCATATCCCACCTATTACGTTGATTCATAAATTGGTCAAAAAAAAATCTTCAACCAACGGATCCTTATGGGCAATTGATTTTTAATGTTGTTTTTAACCCCGAAAATAAATCAACTTTAAGAAAATGCAATGCAAGAGAAATAACCAACACTGCACAAGAGTTGATGATAGAGTTTGACAATTGCCTACGTCTCCGGTTCACTAAACATTGACCGATTCTTTATAAAGTTTTGATTATAAGTACAAATAAACTTACAATAGTATAATGAATGTTCCAGCTCACCAACTCCGATGCTAATCGGTCCTATAGATCTCAAAGCTGGTCTTGGAAAATTGCTCAATGTTCTAGAACTTCTTTCCGACTTTACACAAGATGTAGACATCCCCTCGCTTATAGGGCCTCTAGCCTCTGCTACGTAACTAAGACAGATAGTGTCTACAGTGCCAACGAGTTCCACCTGCTATAGACTTGCCCCCTATTGCACGACCTCAAGTCTCTACATGGAGCTAAGTAAGATCTTAGTGTCGTTGACGAGTTCAGCAATACGATTGTCCTTCACGGCCTCCAAGCAATACAAACTTGGCAATACACCTAGCGTGTGAAGAATTAGAGCTCCATAATGTGCTTCTCCAGTGTTATATCACGTCCCTCTAGCTCCATGATCAAACTCTGGCCCCACACAAGAAGACTGAGGCATAAAAACAACCTTTACAATAATGTCAAGTTAAAATAATAATTAACTCAAAATACATTAATGCCTATAAGAATAAGTCTTAAATCTTCACCATGCCTTATTTATCTTCTAAGGTTTCCTTACTCTCCTTTACACTAATCTTTCTCCATGAGCTTTGTTGTGTGTTTGAGTGTATGGCCTCGACCCCCTTTTATACATGGGTTTGGGCCCGAAATCGGTGCTTAAGGACCTTATCACCGAGTTCATGACAACCCGCCAAGTTGCGGCTAGTTGGTTTGGCCGCCTTTTGGAAGTAACAGGTGTTAGGTTCAAATCCCACCATGTCCTCATCATTGTTTGTTTTGGTTGGCGACTCGGCCTCGTCGATCGACACATCTTTCGCCACGTCACCAATTTATCGTTATGGTTGCCACATCCGTCTCGTTGGTTACCTGCTTCGTCGTGATCATGCCATGTCGTCACGCCCATATGTTGTCACCAATCTGTCTTATTGTTAGTATTTGCCGCCTCACCGGTCGTCCGAGTTGCCCGCCTGAGCTGTCTGCTTGGTCTTCTGGGTCTTCATTGGATTGTTAGTGGTGGTTGGTTATAACTCGATCCAACTCGTCCATGAGCTTAGTTATGAGCTTGATTCCATCTCGATCATTAGCTCAGTTCTAACTCGCCGATGAGCTCAGTGCTTGACTCAACTCGGTCTTCAACCAACTTGATCATCAGCTCGATCAGCTAATTATAATTCTACGGCGGTACGGGTTCCCCTCAAAAACAAGAGTGGACCCCGTTGTTGTAAACCTTTTAATCACATGTCAAAGACCGAGGTTCACAAACATTATGTTTTCTCCGTGACATCACGATGACCTATTTGTTACTTTCGCCAACATGTCCAGCTACGTCACGTGCCTCGCTTGTCCTGTAAACACCCTATTCTTGTGTGGACTACATCTAGAGTGTACGAAATTTGTTTTGTAAGTTTCAATAGGTGTCAGAAATATCTAGAATCCATCTACTTTGTACTATAATGATCTTAGGAGATTTATGGAAACTCTACCCACTAATTTTATCTCTCTGGATCATATGTGGCTCAAATTGTTCTTGCCAAAATAATATGTGTTATTTATGCTTGCACATTATCATCTCCATATTACTTGCATTATTAATGTGTTGTCGTGCTAAATGTCTAGCATGCAAAACTAGAAATTTTGTCTATGACAACTAAGCCCCCACTTGAAAATTTCCCCTCACAATCACTGTGAACCCTTCCTTTGGGCAACCTATCCTGAATTTCATCCTCATTCTGGCTCATAGGAACATGCTAACAAGATTTTCAAGTGTGTTTAATGTGTATGGATGTATTCCTAAGGTGATTGAAGAAGTCACTAAGTTTCAAGGAGAAACAACTATCTTTGGAGGCCTAGAAAGGGCCATTTTTGGCCATTTTACAATTGGTGAACACTGCGAGAAGGTTTGACAAGGAAGATTCAAGCTATCCTGGAGTTTTGAAAGAGATAAAACAAGTTTTCCAAGACAATTTAGGGAAAAATTGTGGAATAAATTGATGTTGGGAACAATTTGAGCAAGATTGGGTCATTTTGGGCACAGGGAATGAAGGCTCCAATAGTGAAAGCTAACTTGTTTGGATGATTATGGGAGCTCTTGGAGGATTTTGGAAGATACCAAGCACTCAATGGAAAGGTCTTGGAATTCTCCACATGATGGAAACATAAATTTTTTCCTAAGTCTTCAATATTTTCTGTGATAGCTCAAGTCATTATTGTTGCTCCTTTGTGCTTTGAAAAGGTGAATGGTGCCAAAATTAAAATTTTAGGTAGAATTGGATCCTAATAATGGCTATAATGATCTCAAAAAGTTATTTAGAGTCAAAATCATATAATGTTTGACCCCAAAACGTCATTCCATGTTATCGGGGCCAAAAATCACTCTCGGTGTCTTAATTTACACTTGGTGGATGACATCAACATTTCAAAATGGATTGGTCACACTTTTTCACCCTTGGTGTCCCTGGATTGTCCTTGAGGTGAAAAGGGGACAATGGGGACACCAAAGTGCGACCCCCATCATTTCAAGAGTTTTTGTCACTTAAAACTTGTGACTTGAGTGGTTAGGTGAGCACAATGCAAAAATAGACCACTTTCTCATGATGAAGACCCCCTTGGCACATTTTTGAGCATGTTATGTCCCCTTGGATTTCCCCAATGTGCAAGGGGACATGGGAACACAAAATTTTGACCCCCTTCCATTTTCAAGCCTTTGTCACTTAAAATAATCAACTTCAAGTGTTGCAAGTGTTAGAAGGTGCATGCAATGTTTCAAGTTCCTTGGCCCCTTCCTCATGTTCCTAGGACCCCATGACACATTTTTTCACCCTTTCTATCCCATCACATTTTCCTCAAGGTGCAAAGGGACACGAGGGACACAAAAGTGTGCTCGCCTCTCTCTCAGCTAGCTTTAGGGATGCATGGTAAACTTCATTAAGGCTGCGTGTGCTAATTTCTAGCCCCTTCATCTCACTCACATGAAACCACAAGATGAAACTTGTCCAAAATATGGTGCAAAGTGCACTTATGTGTACCTTGTGTCCCCTTTTACCCCCTTTCCCTATTTTTTAGGGTGCAACTCCACATCAACCCTTATTCAACTTTAGTTAAGCTGTTTGAGTCAAACTTGAGTTAAGGTGTGTAAGTGAGATCAAAAATCTTCATATTCAAACACTTATCCATTTTTATGTTTACAACATCATTTTTCCTCCAAAATCTCACTCTTCTTGTTTTTATGTTGCTAATGATATACCAAAGGCCTCATATGTTGAAAATGGAAAGTTGTTCATATCTCCCAAACCCATTGTTTGATCCCTATGAGATTTTAATAGTAGCTCCTTCTCAAAAATGTATTTCAAATGATCCCAATCTTGAATCCAATGGTGTTCTACATTATTTTAATTGCTAGACAAAGTTTCCCAAAGTAAAAATCATTTTTCAAATCTACGAGTTTTGGTGATTAAAATCCTCCAAAAATTGGAGCAAAGCATCCTTGTGAAATAACAAAATTTTGAGACCACTCTCATTCCATTCCAACACTGGGAAGACCCACTTCTAAAAATATTAAGCCTCATTGTCTATAAATAATAAGTGATGTAAGAAATTCATTCTCAGAGTTTTCATTGCCCCATGAACATCAGGTAAACTCAAAAGTGCCAAATTAAGCAATTGGTAACTAAAATTGAATTCTCAAAAATAAGACTTACTAAAAATAGTAAGTGTCAAAATATTGGTCAAGAAACAAGGATGTTGAGCCTCTCATGTTAAAGAAAGAGCACCTGGATATGTTTGAAATAGTGTAGAACATCATAGTGACTTGACATATTCATGATTTCACACTATGCACTTTCAATTGAATGAAGGAGAAATTCTTCTATTTAGAGGAGAAGCTCTACTTCAATGAGGAACATATGGGAAAGAAGGTTTCTAGGAATCCTAAGGTTGATTCCATTCAAAAAGGAAACATATTTTTCATGGAGGTGAATTTTGAAGCCAAGAGGAATAAGGTGATGATCTCCATGTTCTAACTCCAACCTTGTGTTCAAAAAGGATCATCATATTTCCATATCGTGCAAGTCTCACAACAATGTTTCTAAACACTCATTCAATTCCTTGGAGTGTGTCTCGCATCTCATAGGAGGAGGAATTTGCAATCACAATGTTCCAACTCAACAGAGGTCAAAGGAAGGAAAATTCATTCATGGAGCATTCACTCAAGATCCATCGGAAGTAGGTTCTTCATCAACAGAGCTTCCCCATCTCCGGATTTTCACTTCTCTCTCTTCTTCTCTCTCCACCCTCCCTCTCTCTAACATTCTATTTCTTCATTGGGAATGTACTTTTCCACTCTTTTGTATTATTCACTTAAGTTATTTAATGTTTCCTTGTAAAATTCCCTTTTCAAACATAAGAAAATGACTTAATTTCATTCCCAAGGAAATGTGAAAAGTCACAAGTGGTAAGCAGATGAAGAGTCACATGGGAGGAGAGGAAGAGACAATTGAAAGTCTTAAATTGGGATGGATTCTCCATTTTAGGGGCTTGAAATTTTTATTGTTATAAGTTGTTGGATTTCACTACTAGTACAAGAAATAAAAGCTACACTTCTTTTGTTTCCTTGTCTACATTCATCCATTCTCTCTACTTTCAACTTTGCAAGCATTGTAACCTTGTACAACCAAGAAGTAACTTTGTGTCCTTGATCACTGGATGTGTAGAAATTTGTGTCTCTGATTTTTTAGTCTTACTATTGATTGCAAGGTTGAATTATTCTAATTGAATGTGAACCTACTCTGGTTATTGCTTTGGTGATAATATTTTAGTTCCTACTCATGACATTAACCCTCTCTCCCTATTTCTTCTACTCCTCTTTACCTCTCTTCTAATAAAATTCCTCCCTTGTACACTATACAAGCACTTTTCCACAGGTTTAATGGAGTATTCCTATGTGATTCCCAACCTAACGACCACCCCACAATTTTAGTTAGTTTACATTCAATAATGGGAGCTTCCTATACCCAAGAAGGAGGGGATTAGCCTCGTGACCATTGGTGAAAACTAATAATCTGCATTGCGACAAATTATTTCACAAACACCATGTGAGTGCAATTTGTGCTTAAAGGGGTCAAAATCAAAAATAGAGAAAATTAAATAGGTTCCAGGTTCAAAACCCAACAATACATTTTTCTTGTAGTACTTTATAGCCCCCATTTTAGTTCTAATCTTAAGTAACTGCAAGAAATAAAGGGATGTTCTACCAACCATCTCTTATTAAATAGTTCAAATCTTCACCCCAATGGATGAAGGAATGTGACAACATGGCATCGAGTGGTCTTGAACATCCTCTGCCCTTTAATTACACAATTGAGGATATGAATGAAAAACAAATAGTTAAGCGAGTCAGCCCCAGAAATGACGACGATGTATTTAGCTTGAGTGGAATCCACACATTTGAAATCCGACATCCTCTACACTTTGATAGTCTAGTCTTGCAAACACAAATACAACAAATATTGTTCCTTGTGTGTATCTAGGAAGAAATGGCATGTGTGTCCTTCATCTCCAAGAGTTGTCTATACTTTGATTGGAAGAAAGGATAACCATTGTTGGCATGTGCTAGGGGTTGTTCGGTGGTAGCGAATACGATCATTTCCATAAAATGGGAGTTTATATTTTTATATTATTATTTTTAAGTGTCAAGGTTTTTGATTGAACAATGTTTAATTTATTAGATAAGGTGAAGACATGAATGGAAATTTGGAAATAAAAGGTGGAAATTATATACATGCATGTCCCTCACATATTCTATGGCTAAGATTATTCCTACCTAGATAATATCTACTATTTTTGTTCCATTTTATCATCTCAATTTCGGCTTGCATTGTTCACGCGGTCAACTAGCGCTTAAAGGGGAAAAATATACAAGAAGAAAATTCAATATCTTACGGGTTTGAAACCCAACCATATTGTTTGCTTCTTATAGCACTTTGGAGGCCCCCTTTTTAATTTTAAGCTCAAGTACAAGGAAACAGGTGATACGCAAAAAATCATCAATAATTGAGCACGTCAAATGGTTCATCATATGAGCGACATTATTTGTTGGTCAAGCTTTGATTTTTAATTTAATTTTAATTTCTTCAAGGTTTTCTTTTGGAAAATTTGTAATTTAGTAAATAAAACAAAGACATGAATCGAAAGTTGGAAATAAAAGGTGGGAATTAAATACCTGCATGCCTTGCACCTATTCCATAGATCGATTGTTCCTACCCAAATAATATTTACTATTTGTGATCCATTTCATCACCTCAATCGCAATTGTATTAATCACATGAATGCAATTAGAGCTTTAAGTGGCTAAACTAAAAAATGGGGAAAAGGCATAGGTTCCAAGTTCAAAACCCAACCAAATTTCTTGCTTCTTATAGAACTTTGTGGCCACCCTTTCTAGTTTCAAATTGGAGTAATTGTAGGAACACATGATCCCCTCCAACAAATGGTCATATGAGTGAGGGGTAGATTTTATCAACCAATCAAGTTTTGTTATTTCTTAATTTTATTTTGTTATTGCGTCAATGTTTGATTGGATTGCGTTTAGATTGTTAGATAAGTCAAAGACATGAATAAAAACCCGGAAATAAAAAGGTGGAAATTAAATACTTGCATGTCCCGCACTTTCAATTCCACATCCCAAATTGTTCCTACCCAAATAATATTGTCTACATGTGATCCACTTTATCATCTATATGTGATCCACTTTTATTGTCTTGATCTCACTTGCATTTTCCACGTGAGTGCAATTTGCACTTAAAGAGGAAAAAATAAAAAATGGGAGAATCCAAAAGGTTGCGGGTTGAAAACCTAACCAAAATTCTTTCTTATTGTAGAACTTTGTAGCCTCCCTTTCCAGTTGTAAGTAGAAGTAATAATAGGAAAGGTGATGCACGAACAATCATCGATGATTGAGCACCTCAAGCGATTGGTCATATGAGCAACATGTAGATTTTATCTTCCAATTGAGCGTTGATATTTTTTATTTCATGGCATCAAGGTTTTCGATTGGACAATATTCGATTGGACAATATTAGTTTGTAGATAAAACGTAAACATGAATTAGAAGTTGGTAATAAAAGGTGGGAATTAAATACTTACATGTGCCACACCTATTCCATCTATCAAATTGTTTTATCCCAAATAATATATGTTATCTATGCTCCACTTTATCGTCTTAATCTCGTAAAGAGGACAAAATAAAAATGGGGGAAATCCAAAAGGTTTTGAGTTCAAAACCCAATTGGAATGCTTTCTTCTTGTAGTACTTTGTAGTCTCCCTTCCAGTTGGAAGCTCAAGTAATTGTAGGAATATGGGAGATACATGAACAATCATTGATAATTATGCCCCTCATATGATTGATTGGTAGGCTTTAATTTCCAATCAAGCTTTTCTATTTTTTTATTTCATGGCATCCAAGATTTTTATTGGACTTCATTTAATTTGATAGATAAAATATAGACCGGAATGAAATGTTGGAGATAAAAAAGAGGGAATTAAATACCTGCATGTCCCAAACCTATTCGGCAAACCCGACCTCACTTTCCCCGTTAAGAAGAACCGCCTAACCTATCATTATGCCCAAATGGACCGAATTAACACTGATCGGTGCGGATCAGTACCAATTCCCCAGAATCGTCTGGATTGACATCGATCCCTGTCATTTTCCCGTTTTCTCATTATCAGAAAATTAGATTTGTCTATTCAATCTAAAAGTATGTGAATCCTCATATGACTGTCCCCGGAGAAGTATATGAACCAGCTTGCATCTACGACCGGAACAATCACAAATTAAGCTTGTGCATCATAGCTCTTACACCTGAAACCGATGACATCCCTAATCAGTTGGACCTCCTTTTGGAACATAGTGACCGGGATAATTCTTATTGGGACTGATATTTTGAGTCAATTGATCTCGCCGCAATTGGACGTTAATTGCGTGTTCACACATTCAAATTTGTTTTCCGCTTTTACAATCAGTAAATCTATCAGCAGTTACAACTTTATTATCTGCTTAATTACTTAAATAGTGGGCTGACATCCATGAAAGGAAGTGCACAACTTCTCTGGACTAACATTCTGTCAGGGAGTCCACTATCTATTTTTCTAATCGTATTCTATCAAGTGAGTTACTTGCATGCAAGTTATCTTCCCAGACAAAAAGAGTTCTCATAGTCATTTGGATTCGACGGTGCGCAACGTCTCCTATCACATCGCTACAAATGTATCCTTGCTAAACCCTGTTTATTTTTTGTTTTTTAAGTAATCAGTCATTATTAAGAGAAGGAATTAAAACTTACTTAAACACTCGCACTTATTCCATGGTTTAGATTGTTCCTACCCAAATAACATTTTCTATCTATGCTCTAATGTATCATATTGATCTCGCACACATTATTTGTATGAGTGAAATTTGTACTTAAAGGGGCTAAAATAAAAATTGCCAAAAATCCTATAGGTTCCATGCTCGAAACCAACCACAATGCTTGTTTTTGATAGTAAGATTGAGTAATTGTAGAAAAAGCAGACGATGTAGGAAAAACAATCCTTGATAATTGAACCCCTCCAAGAGATACACATATCATCGATAGGAAGATTTTATCTAACGGTTGATATTTGCTATTTTTATGGCATCAAGGTTCTTGATTGGATGACATTAAATTTGTTAGATAAGGCAAATACATGAATGCAAAGTTTAAAATAAAAAGGGGGAATAGATGATGCACGACCATTCACCATATATATGTAAAATATGGCCAATGATTAATTGACATGTTTGTATTATGTGGTGACATGGGCATCAATCGAATGGACTGGGTGTGCCACGCATGTGCCATTCCTCACAAGGAAAAACCTTATCGGCTTGTAGCTTAGGCAATGCCGATATAGATGACTACTGGCGACTCTAGACATGATCACACCCCAAGTGAAAAATATATTTCGACTTGGTCAAGTGACACGGTCAATCACACTAGCAAATAAAAAATTTACGAGAAGAAATTAACTAATAATGACATAAAAAATAATATGTCGTTGAAGGGATTGTGTCAAATTCAACAAAGTGATTCTCACATAGATAAATGTCTTCGACATAATTAAAATATACTCTTGAATTTAGAATTTTTAAAAAATGTTTACTAAATTTATTGGGTAAAAATATATTATTAAATTAATTTAATGTAAATAAGAAACACTTGTAGTAGTGATGGGTATTAAATTTCAATCGTAGTCTTGAGGGGAGAATATCTACTAGCAATTCCATGTATTAGTTGTGATGTACGCGAGAAGGGATCTCAATGTTTAACTCTTTTATTGGAAACATGTCAATGATGAAATTTTGTTTGCCTCTTTAGGGATAAAATTTGGAGGGCTCCAATTTACTTGTAAATGAGTTACCTTAGTTGAAAACTTAGTATGTGACAAACGACCTATTTAGAAGCTTAAGAACGTCTTCAACCATTTTGGTGTTGTCAAATCCCTTAGCGAAAGAATTATTTGAATTAAGAAACCATACTACCAAGTCAAATCCATTTCTTACTCAATCTAAAATTAACTCTACAACTCTTAAATTATCATTCATTCATAATTATATAACAAGACTTTGATATGGAAAATACTTTTGAAATATGATGATTTGTAGGATGTTGGAGATTAATATAATATGCAAAGGGACTAAAGCTAAAATGCATATGCATGTAAGCATTGGGAGTAATGCCCTAGTTTCCATTTTTGTTGTCTCGTTTGCTCTGAAGGGAAACTTTGATAAGTTGAACTCCACCTACCTTATTTCGATTGAATCGTAGTGATTCGAGGACAAAAATGTATTTATTTTGAAGGTGTGTTAGTTACTACAAGCATTTTTTATGTTGTACTTACAATATGATTTTGGTCTAATGCAAACCGATTAACTAAAAGTGGGGAAATAATAATGTAGTTAATCTAATCTAGAACGACATGCAAATAAAGTAAATAAATATGGAAATGACCCAAGCAACTAAGAAAAATAGAAATGCTAAACCCTAGTGTACTAAGAGAGTTAGAATGAACTCAAATTTGAATAGAGGAGCTCGTTGGACTATGTCGCGATGGAAGTAACTAGAGAAGTAGGAAGCCAAACAACGTGTAGAGGCCTTGAAAAGGATGGATCCGATCTATCTAGTTGACCGGAGGAGCTTTTAGATAGGGATTGGAGCACTGCGGGTGCTTTGAGTGCGTAGAATAGGTGCCTTTTTGGTTTGTGAAAAAAGATCTAGGCGAGTTTCACGCTTTTGGAAGGTGGTCCAAACCCTCGATGCTTGTTGCATTAACTTCGCTACACTACTTCGTGTGTCGCCGATAATTCCAGATGTATATAAGACTGCAAAAGACCAAAAGAAGTATTAAAAACATAAAAAAGAAAAATGCAAATGAATGGGTCGATTGATCTCAATTACCACAACAGTGGACTTATTTCAGCTAATCGAGCAACTTTGCATTACATTTCGGACTCAAATATAGTTTTGGTGTGTGTGCGCATCATGTGCCCTAGGTGATCTTGTGCCACCACACTTTGTTAAGTAAAGCAAGCAATAACTAGATGTGAAAATGTAGTAGAATGGTGGATGGAATAAAATAGAATCCCCTCCTATGCTTGTGTGATGAAGATGAACCAACCTTGTCCTTTGTGATGGAGCTAAATGTATGCAAATGATCTCCAAATGCCTTAGATGAATGCAACCCTAGGTGAATGATAGTGGCAACTAGTGCTAATTAGTCCCTCATTATGGTCTCACAACTTTATATTTATAGGGTTCACTTGATCTAATTTAAGTAATTAACCCCAAAATGGCCGACCACCAAAAGGATAGAAAGCTAAAATGACTAGAAAATGCCAAAAATATGTCGAAAGTTAAAAAGGATCGGGGCACCTCTGGGGTGGGACCAGGCACCCATAGGCACCCCAATCAAAGCTAAAATAACGTGAAATGACAAAAGATGACTCGACATGATTTTATGACTACAAAACTATTAAATTGTTTCTAAAATAGTTTGATGTGTTTTGAAAGGTCTACATCAAATGTTTTCACAAAAACAAATAACATAAATATTTAATAGTTAAAAACTAGACATTATATTCAAAATCTCATAAACCTTGACAAGAGGACAGCATGCTTGATTGAAAGTTTGATGGGAAAAATATGACACTTCATCCATGTAGGCACAATAAAAGAAAAGAATACAATGCAAGAGACACAATTGCAGAGCATTTAATGGTTACTTTTATGGTGTTTCCCACCACATCAAGTAGATATGTGATATGTGATTTCAATCACTACATGAAGTAGATATGTTAATTTTCTCGCACTTTCAGGTTGCAAGGAAAAAAATATAAATGACTATAATGCTGAAGTAGAAACCGAAAAATCCATTATCGGATTGGTGCAAACACATCCATTTTCGAACATATGCTTGTCATACAAAGTATTCCCATGGTGGCTACTGAAAGTATAACAAGACCATGATATGGAAAATCTTTGCCAAATATGATGATTTGTAGGATGTTGGAGATTAATATAATATGCAAAGGGACTAAAGCTAAAATGCATATGCATGTAAGCATTAGACCGAGTAATGCCCTAGTTTCCATTTTTGTTGTCTCGTTTGCTCTAGAGGAAACTTTGATAAGTTGAACTCCACCTACCTTATTTGATTGAATCGTAGTGATTCGAGGACAAAAATGTATTTATTTTGAAGGTGTGTTAGTTCTACAAGCATTTTTTTATGTTGTACTTACAATATGATTTTGGTCTAATGCAAACCGATTAACTAAAAGTGGGGAAATAATAATGTAGTTAATCTAATCTAGAACGACATGCAAATAAAGTAAATAAATATGGAAATGACCCAAGCAACTAAGAAAAATAGAAATGCTAAACCTAGTGTACTAAGAGAGTTAGAATGAACTCGGTAATTTGAATAGAGGAGCTCATTGGACTATGTCGCATGAAACTAGAGAAGTAGGAAGCCGGAACAAGCGTGAGAGGCCTTGAAAAGGATGGATCCGATCTATCTAGTTGGACCGGAGCTTTTAGATAGGGATTGGAGCACTGCGGTGCTTTGGTGCATAGAATAGGTGCCCTGGTTTGTGAAAAGATCTGAGAACCGAGTTTCACAGCTTTGGAAGGTGGTCTCGAAACCCTCGATGCTTGTTGCATTAACTTCGCTACACTACTTCGTGTGTCGCCGATAATCCCAGAGATGTATATAAGACTGCAAAAGACCAAAAGAAGTATTAAAAACATAAAAAAGAAAAATGCAAATGAATGGGTCGATTGATCTCGATTACCACAACAAAGTGGACTTGCTTAACCGAGCTTTGCATTACATTTCGGACTCAAATATAGTTTTGGTGTGTGTGCGCATCATGTGCCCTAGGTGATCTTGTACAACCACACTTTGTTAAGTAAAGCAAGCAATAACTAGATGTGAAAATGTAGTAGAATGGTGGATGGAATAAAATAGAATCCCCTCCTATGCTTGTGTGATGAAGATGAACCAACCTTGTCCTTTGTGATGGAGCTAAATGTATGCGAAATGATCTCCAAATGCCTTAGATGAATGCGACCCTAGGTGAATGATAGTAGCAGAACTAGTGCTAATTAGTCCCTCATTATGGTCTCACAACTTTATATTTATAGGGTTCACTTGATCTAATTTAAGTAATTAACCCCAAAATGGCCGACCACCAAAAGGATAGAAAGCTAAAATGACTAGAAAATGCCAAAAATATGGCGAGAAAGTTAAAAAGGATCGGGAGCACCTCTGGTGGGACCAGGCACCCATAGGCACCCCAATCAAAGCTAAAATAACGTGAAATGACAAAAGATGATGACATGATTTTATGACTACAAAAACTATTAAATTGTTTCTAAAATAGTTTGATGTGTTTTGAAAGGTCTACATCAAATGTTTTCACAAAAACAAATAACATAAATATTTAATAGTTAAAAACTAGACATTATATTCAAAATCTCATAAACCTTGACAAGAGGACATGCATGCTTGATTGAAAGTTTGATGGGAAAAATATGACACTTCATCCATGTAGGCACAATAAAAGAAAAGAATACAATGCAAGAGACACAATTGGTGCAGAGCATTTAATGGTTACTTTTATGGTGTTTCCCACCACATCAAGTAGATATGTGATATGTGATTTCAATCACTACATGAAGTAGATATGTTAATTTTCTCGCACTTTCAAAGGTTACGGAAAAAAATATAAATGACTATAATGTTGAAGTAGAAACCCAGAAAAATCCATTATCGTGATTGGTGCAAACACATCCATTTTCGTAACATATCTTTGTCATACAAAGTATTCCCATGGTGGCTACAAAGTATAACAAGACCATGATATGGAAAATACTTTGCCAAATATGATGATTTGTAGGATGTTGAGATTAATATAATATGCAAAGGGACTAAAGCTAAAATGCATATGCATGTAAGCATTGGGTGAGTAATGCCCTAGTTTCCATTTTTGTTGTCTCGTTTGCTCTAGAGGGAAACTTTGATAAGTTGAACTCCACCTACCTTATTTGATTGAATCGTAGTGATTCAAGGTCAAAAATGTATTTATTTTGAAGGTGTGTTAGTTACTACAAACATTTTTTATGTTGTACTTACAATATGATTTTGGTCTAATGCAAATTGATTAACTAATAATGGGGAAATAATAGTGTAGTTAATCTAATCTAGAACGACATGCAAATAGAGTAAATAAATGTACTAAATAAATATGGAAATGACCCAAGCAACTAAGAAAAATAGAAATGCTAAACCCTAGTGTACTAAGAGAGTTAGAATGAACTCAATTGAATAGAGGAGCTCGTTGGACTATGTCGCAGTGACCAGGAGAAGTAGGAAGCCAAAACGCAGTAATGCGAAGGCCTCGAAAAGGATGGATCCGAGCTATCTAGTTGGACTGGAGCTTTTAGATAGGGAATGGGGCACTGCGGTGCTTTGGTTTGTAGAATGGGTGCCCTAGTTTGTGAAAAAGATTCGGGGCCGAGTTTCACGATTTTGGCGGTGGTCTAAAACCCTCGATGCTTGTTGCATTAACTTCGCGACACTACTTCGAGGGTGTTGATAATCCCATATGTAAATAAGACTGCAAAAGACCAAAAGAAGTATTAAAAACATAAAAAAAAATGCAAATGAATGGGTCGAGTGACCTCGGTTGCCACAACAGATGGACTTACTAATCGAGGCGCTGCACTACATTTGGACTCAAATGTAGTTACGGTGTGTGTGTGCATCATGTGCCCTAGGTGATCTTATTACCCACCACACTTTGTTAAGTATGCAAAGCAATAACTAGATGTGAAAATGTAGTAGAATGATGGATGGAATATAATAGAATTCCCTCATATGCTTGTGTGATGAAGATGAACCAACCTTGTCCTATGTGATGGAGCTAAATGTATGCAAATGATCTCCAAATGCCTTAGATGAATGCAACCCTAGGTGAATGATAGTAGCAACTAGTGCTAATTAGTCCCTCATTATGGTCTCACAACTTTATATTTATAGGGTTCACTTGATCTAATTTCGTAATTAACCCCAAAATGGCCGACCACCAAAAGGATAGAAAGCTAAAATGACTAGAAAATGCCAAAAATATGGCGAGAAAGTTAAAAAGGATCGGGCACCTTTGGTGGGACCAGGCACCCATAGGCACCCCAATCAAAGCTAAAATAACGTGAAATGACAAAAGATGACTGACATGATTTTATGACTACAAAAACTATTAAATTGTTTCTAAAATAGTTTGATGTGTTTTGAAAGGTCTACATCAAATGTTTTCACAAAAACAAATAACATAAATATTTAATAGTTAAAAACTAGACATTATATTCAAAATCTCAAAAACCTTGACAAGAGGACATGCATGCTTGATTGAAAATTTGATGGGAAAAAGATGACACTTCATCCATGTAGGCACAATAAAAGAAAAGAATGCAATGCAAAAGATGCAATTGCAGAGAATTTGATGGTTACTTTTATGGTGTTTCCCACCACATCAAGTAGATATGTGATATGTGATTTCAATCACTACATGAAGTAGATATGTTAATTTTCTCGCACTTTCAGGTTGCAAGAAAAAAATATAAATGACTATAATGCTGAAGTAGGAAACCTGAAAAATCCATTATCAGCTATTGGTGCAAACATATCCATTTTCAGAACATATGCTGTCATACAAAGCATTCCCATGGTGGCTACAGTTGTACCGAATAAGTCTCCTGTCAGGAGTTCCATTTTCCTCAACTATTCCTGAAGTTCATCCAAGCCAATAAACATCAATAATTGCTACAAAATTAGTAAGAACATGAAGACATGTTGATTCAATATCCAAACTAATTCCTATCAATTGCCAATGCTTCTCTATTCATCTACTTAGTTTGATATATTCTCCTTTACTTATGCAAACAATAGAGGTAAGTTGGAGATTAGCGAGATCATTTTTTACACCAAACCAAGCACCAGAGCTTCAGTTGACATAGAGCCAATGTTAGGCATAAAAAATTCTCCGTTGGCCTATTTTGAAACCTTCAAACTATAAATAGGAATTGTATTTCTTATGGCTTCAAAATTTATATAAAAGAGAAAGAACAAGAGAACTAACAAGTTCAATAATGAATGGAGATAATGAAATCTGTTCAGAGATTAACAATATACATACATATCCCCTGTAGGCAGAAAACCCGAAATCACTATTGGGATTGTTAGACAATCGCCATTTCCTTTTCCTTTTTCTTTCCTTGTATTCAATGGATATATATGTATTGTATGTATTCCTATTTCTTGCATCACATATCAAATAAAAAAGAAGCGCTGTGAAGATAACAAATATTAATGAAAAAACAAAAAAACAAAAAGAAGCTAGCAGATAGTGGAGTTTAGAGAAGGGAAGGGTAATGCTTCTGTTGTTAATGTTACGATTATCCATGGAAGCCATACGGTCACAAGATGTGAACATGGTTAGCATATGCCGCAATGACATGTAGTAATAGCACGTCTCGTTCATCCTCCTCTAATTACACAGGGTTGGGCAGTCTTCAATGCCATCAACTCCTCCAGATCTTTTTGTACCCTTCTGTTTTTTTCACTCATGTTTTCGCAGCACCGCTTCAAAATCTCGCAGTCCACTTTTGTCTGCTTCAACTTCTTATTGAAATACACACAAAAAATAAACCTTGTTTAATAGACATAAAAATGATCTGGTGTTTTAAACCTTAGACCTTGTGAATAATCAATATTATTTGAAAGACATAAATTCAAAGAGGGTAAAAATATTAACCTATTCGGTTCTGAAACTAGACTTCGACTTGGCGTGGCTGTAAATTCAACTGCTTTGCCAGCATGTCCTTCTGCTACTACTAAATCCGGATTAAACCATCTAAAAAACCATAAATTTATGGAACACTTGAATATCACAATAAATGAATATGTTTTATAGGAATTAATCTTACCAGGTTTAGAGTTCTGAGCTCTCTTCTAATAGAGAAGATCGTCCCTTGGAATGCCACAGTTTTTTCCTGGTTGAACCAATTTCTTCATCGTTGCTAGTCCTAGAGCTCACATCGTTGTTATGATCCCTCTCCAGGTCGAAATTGAAGGACGGTCTTTCTTGGTCTCTTTTCACATGCAGAGGCCCCCGGCTCTCTAAATCATGGAAAGGCAATGATACATCTTTTCTATGAGAGGCACTAGATTCATGTCTATCTCACACGGGGGATTGGTCTGTGTAATCGTCACCTCTTCTTGGCATGCACAAAATCAAACCCCATAAGAATATACACATAAAAATAGGAAGGTATATATGCAATGAACATATTTTACGTATGTATACATCTATCACACATCTATAAGTTTGATGGATTATGTATATATACTTACCGTTTTGGAGGAGTAGCTAGGGGAAGGGCAATACTGGGGTGGAACCTAGGTAGTCCTGTGAGGTGCTGCAAATGTGATGTCGCTGTTACTATGCCTCAATATCATGCTGATAATGGCCAAAATGAAGACGAAGATGATGATGATGACATGGATAAGGGCTCCAATAATAACTTCACTTGTAGCATTGATTATCAAATGGTGTTCTATAATTGAATGAAGATAGTGAACCACCTCTAGAAACATAAAGAAAAATCTACATTACTTTCTAATAGAAAATTCAATAAGAATAAGTATATGACAGTCACCTTAATGATATGCAATCGGATGATTCAATAAAATCTGATAATTTTATTAAAATCTAAAATGTATATAAGCTGTTGTAAATGAAATACCTTTGAAATGCTAAACAATTTATTTGATTTTATAAATGAAAGGGAAATAAAAAGAGATAAAGCACTTACCTTGATTTTTCTTACCTCGCAGGTGACCTAGAAGCGAGTTGTGTGATGAAACAGAATAACGAGCCGTGTATGCAGCGAAACATAGAAAAGTGCAATAAGGTAGAACCGAAGCTTGAGGATGGGATGCTGGAGAAGGATGGGGCTCTTGGGCACTTTGAGTGCAGATTACAGGCACCTACTGTTCTCGAAAATGTTGGAACCAGTTCCAGATATAATGTGAGAGATTCACACTTGTTCTCATTTTTTCGGGTGTATGTCGCACTTGGATCGCCAGAGGTACCTATAAATCTACAATAAAGAAAGCACATGCAAAACCCTCGAATAGACATCAAATCCTAGAAAAGAAAGATGCAAAATGAGGGGTCGAACTATCCTCGGCCATCCACAATGGTGGACTTACTGACTAAACATTACACTACACCTCGGACCCAATGTAGTTACGTGTGCATGTGTGTGCAATAGGTCGCCCTCGTGCCAACAACGCCAAGATAGCGGGCAATAGCTAGATAAAAATGAAAATGTGTGGATGGAATAAAGTGAACTCCCCTTCCTATATAGCGTGTATGCAGAGTAATAGTCAAAATGCAGTCCCTTGCTCTATGTAGATAGCTAGCCCTTGATAAGAATAGTACTGCCCTATATAATGGTATGTATATTGTGTTTATATAGGGATCTCTTGTTTGAATTTCAACACTAATGAACCGAGATGTTGAATAGTACCTCGGGAGATGAGAGGGAAAACTGAAAAGACCAATGTCATATGTCAAAAATAAAACCAAATACATAAAGGACAAGGGAAACCATGATGGATGGAGTGCACACTGCACTACCGTCCAACCACACAGTGCTAGTGTCCAAAGACTAGTGACTGACAGAGATGAGTGAGAACTAGGATAGGAATCCCTAACACACTAGACCATAAGCGTGTGTGTATGAGTGACAAGTGTGCAAGACAAACAACAATAAAGACCAACAAGACAAACAGATGGACTATGGAATGGGTCATTAATGAATACTTTTCTTACGCAAGATCCATATATAAAACAACATACTTAGCGGTATAATAATAATAGTAAGTGCGTGATTTTGTGTCTATATTTTTCCCCACTTTATGTTGGTGAGCGAAAGCTCGGTAACATAAAGTAGATAGAGATACATACTTGAGAAGTCCAAAAGAATCCCATGTCACTAAAGTACATGAAGAGTGTAGTAGAAGTACGTGTTGAATGAGAACATATAGTGTGGCGAACCATGGATCGAGTGTTGATCCATGCGGTGCAACAAGAGGCGTGGGACCGTTATGAGGAGTGTTAGCGAGAGTGATGATTGTCGTGTTGAATGGTTGAATGTTTAGATTTTTGTTGATGGAGATGTGATGAGGAAGGGAGGATTTGGGCATCCTACCACTAGAGGAAGAGTGTAGGGAGAGAGGTTTAGCTTTACCCTCCAACTTTGACTACATCCTTAAAAGATCTAGCTGCTTGAAAAACATATGAAGATCAACTTTTGATGATTTTGGATCCAAATTTTTCATCAAACATGATAACCAATATAGGAGCATTATAGGAAAGGAAATGAAGTCTCATTTGCCCCATTCTAAGGGTTTCACCGAAATGTGTATGTGTTGGCTTCCATGTTAGGTCATCTGGAAGTAATCATGAAATGTTTAATAACTTCCCATGTTAGGTCATCCGGGAGAATAAATGTGTTGTGTTCATGTCAATTGGTTTGTGTAATTTTGGTTGTTGTAGAGATTGAAGTGTATGTGATTGATTGATTAGTTACTCATGGAGAGATTTATGGTTGCTTTGCCCCTCGATTAGGTCATTAGGGGAATCAATAGAAAGTGAGGTGAAATGTCATATGATGTATGAGAATTTTTTTGATAATAGTGAATTAAAAATGTAAAATGATCACGTAATGGTGTAAGGGGAATTATAGGATGACCCCAATTGTATGCCCCCCTTTCGATGAAAGGGTAAGTGATAATGAGAACAAATGTTGAGCCGAAATTAAGCACGTAAGGATGTAATAGATAATGTATGAGAGATATAGCAAAAGTGTGTGTATAATGAGTAGAAAACAATGCTAAGGGGAAATATTGTGGGTGTAGTGTGTATGATACTACAATAGGCAGACTTTTGAAAATAATTTCACAAATGGGATATAAATCGGAGTAAGGATGCTCAAGATATGAGGGAAATCGTGCGGTGTGTATTATATGAGAAAATGAGTGTGAAAAATGACTAGAGTAAAGTGAATAATGGAAAGTTACTTATAAATAGTAATGTGATAAAGTGATTAGGCAACTCATTTGTCTTTTGCGCGAGTGTGATAGTGAGCTTTGGGTGTGTGAGGATGCCACAAGTTAGAACACCACGACCAAGTTGATTTGAGATGGTGGCAATGATTATGGCATCGCGTACACAGCGAGCCGAGCGTAAGCGTGATTTTTTTCAAAAATGTGTTGGTATTAGTCATTTTGATGAAATTTTTATTTCAACTTTTACGGGAAATTTAGACATGGACAAGAGTGGTAAAGGCACTAATGGCCTTCGGGACAGGAGCGCTAGTGTCATGCTCCCAGGTGCCCAGTCCTTCTTCTAGGCACTTGGCGGTGTCAAAAGAGTGAGTTGCATTTAGAGTGATGTAAATGTGAAAGTTGATGTGAGGCTATGTTGTAGATGAGTATGTTTGTATATGTATGATGTTATAACATTTTTTTGTTGTTGTTATTAGTGGTGTGTAGAGGATATCCATTCGAGAGAGTTTCGAGGTGGCCACCATTTGAGTACATTACTTGGATTAAGGTTGTCAGATAATGAGTGGGATGTGTTAGATCATTCGTGCCTTGACACATAGAAAGGATGGGGGATGTGCCCCATAATATGCCTATGCTTACAACGTTGTGTGAGAGGTGGTGTGCGGATACTTGTACCTTTTGGTTATCAATAAGGAGATGATAGTCACACTAGAAGATGTGTATCACATACTACGATTACCAATTGTTGGAAAGAGAGTACAAGTTGTGGGAGTGGATGATATGCGAGAGACAGGATGAGGGCGATGGGTGGTATTTTGTGGGGACTCGAGTTCCTATCGAGGCCCATATTAGCCTAGATGTTATTATGAGATCATGGGTTCCATGATTGCGAAAGTTTATTGCCGTGGTGATAACGTCGTCGATTGTAGTGGAGGGTGGTGGTGTAGCATCTTATATAAGATGTATGATATCTGTCACTGGATAGAGGAGGATAACACTAGGTATGCTTGGGCATGATGTGTGTTGGCCCACATGTACAAGGATATATATATGAATTTACACAAGAGGAACATGAGGTGGAATTGAAGGTATGAAATTGTTGCATGTATGGGCCTATCGGCATATTGCATTATTGAAACAGTTGGTGGACCTCATGGAGAGTGGCAAGGCCAAACATATTTGTTGGGAGGTGGATACGTGTGCATGGGAAGAAGATGGATACAGAGATACATATAGCATGATGATAGATTGTATGGGGCCATAGGCCTTGATATGGAGGCCATACCAAGATTACAGAGGATGGCCAGAGGATGGAGTAGAGTTACAATGCATACGATGGATGATGTGGTTAGTGTATCATTTTTAGGTGTGGCCAAGTTATTTCAGGTTGAGCGGGTTTCACGACAGTTTGGTATGGCCCAAAATGTGCCCTAGAGCCATATGTATGGGTTAGAGCTATTAGGGAACCAAGGAGGGTAGGAGTGATACTAGGGTGACAAGAGAAGCTAATACCTCCCGGGGCCAGATGAGGCCAATGCGGCGATAGAGCCGATAGATTTGGATGACGTGGGGTACACTGAGGCATATCGTGCATGGTGGGCATTACATCGGTGGGTATATTTGTTTCTAGTGTTTGCGGTAGTGGCGGGAGCACCGCCGGGAGGAGTAGAGGCAAGCACTTGCCCATGGTGGTGGTAGTGTGGCAGCGATAACATAATGTGAGTATTTGTATAGTTATGTTGTATAATTTTTTACTTGGTTGTGTAATGTTCATTGTTGTCTAATGTGTTGTTCTTATGGTTGTAGGTGATGCATATTGGTCACTGATTATGGACACATCTATCCGCACATTGATGCGGAATGTACCCACCGACATATTTGTGGGTGGAGGCATGCTAGAGCATGTGGATGATATTGCGCGTGAGCATGCCCATTTTTGAGCTAGTTATTATATCGGCGCGATGTGTACCATTCTACTAAGCGATAGAGATGAGGTGTGTGAGGAGACATGATGAGATAGATAGGTGATGGGTGGTGGTCCTTTGGCATAAGGTGTATTTACATGTTTTGTGGAGCTATAAAGTCACTTTGCGGAGCAATTGACATAGGTGACACTCTTTGCGTGAGCGCAGTAGAGAGGTATAGAGGTCGCGATTAGCGGCACGAGTTAGTAAGAAAGGCTTAGAGTTCTAGAGTTCTTACACTTGCATATAGTGATAGTGATGATGAGATATGATATGTATTATTTATTGATGTAAGGAGAGTTTACCCAGATGATGAAATGTTTTGTAGCTACTATTATGAATGATATATATAGACAAATTTATTGGCGTATGATCATTGTATTTGATGTTTATTGATGTGTTGTTGTGATGATGATGTATGACATATGATGTATGTGATTTTTGTTTCTATATATGATGCTTGACATGTTTGAGCATTTCTCGTGTTTGTTGAATTGATTTGTAATGCATAGTTGTTGAGTAATGAGTAATGTGATGATGATATAGTGTATATGATGATAGCTAATGTATGTAATATGATTGCAAAAATAAAGTGTGATAAATTATTGATGATATGTAAAATTATGATGTGGTCGCATGTTAGTATGATGAAAATGGGGAGGGTGGAATAACGATGCCCTTTTGATGTATAGATGATGAGATTCATTTAGATAAGACCCCTCAGTAGTCAAGAATGAACCGTAAAGTAAGAGTGCATCATCAGGAAATGATTCGATAATGTGCGCTAGATGAATTGAGAAAGTGCATGAAGAGAGGTTCTTATTGTAAAAATCACTCAATAGTCATGTAGGAACCGTGAGAACACGAGTGCATCATCGGGGATAAGGTGATAGAAATCACCTACCAAAGACCAAGCCGACGTGAAGAAGTGGAAGCATGTGGAATGAAAGCAACATGAGTGTATGAGATGGCTGAATATGATGTGAATCGAGTGTCGATGATGGGAGGAGCAGCGGTATGACAAGCACGCATGCCAGGGCTATGGAAGAAAATGTGTAGCAATAATATGATGTAGCAAGTGAGATGGTGCAGCGATGGATGTATGAGATGGAGAGT